>CM055279.1:23663170-23916263 GCA_029237695.1 Conchocele bisecta | reverse complement strand
AACGAACCATCACATGTTTTCTTTCGCCAATAGGTATTAATAAATAATTATAATTTGCACACCATTTGTATGTTGTATAGGAAACTGATGAGTATATATATGTTTGTTGACCTTACAACAATTGGTCTCATCTCGTGTGTGCTATGTTGTTGATCCGGTATGACGTCCGTCTCGTCTGTTTAATGGTAGCAGTCTGATCATATGTGTGTATTTGGAGATGTAATTGTGTAGCTCAAAGGTGCCGGCCTAACAGATTTCTGCCTAAGAGCTTTGCAATTTCGGAAACCAAATTCACACATAGGCTCTCCTTACTTCGCTGGTTTACTCTTAATTAAGAGGAATTGGAATGGGGTTTCAAGGCGACCCGTAAAACCAGACTGTAGAGCCAACAGATGCGTGGCTTAAGAAAGGTCCCAACACCCAGTGGCTGGGTGCCGGCTAGAAATCTGCCCAGTCGCTGGGGTGTTGTGCACGAGTGGAGCTTTTGCTATTTTTTTTTTTTACAAATTATTAATATCTTTATAAGCGATATCGTAGAAATGTATATTCGTAAACGAATCGTTGGGTTTTAACAATTTTATATAATACACCTTAATTTCATATCCGATACGCATTATCCGTCTTAATGTTTGTATTTGCCTATTGTATAGTTGACATAATTGCCGGTATAATATTGTAAATGCAACGTTTTTATCGGAGCGTAATAAATTACGCTGGTATTTCATGTATTCGATATCGCCTAGTGTTCTCATTTTATAGAATTTATATATAGGATTATAACCCCATAAGATTCGTAAATTTCTTCAACACAGCATTAAAAAGTTTTCATAATTCCAATTGTATTGTATTATCCATTTTCTCTAATAGTTGTTTTTTCTGTTCAATTTCCAATTTCTTCTAATAATTTTCCAATTTCTTCGTTAAAAGTGATATCGTAGAAACGCATATCCGTAAACGAATCTTTGATTTTAAAACTGTTTTATAAAATTAGTTTGATAATGTTTCGGTAGTGTTTCTCCGATCCTATTTAGTCGCTTCATTACATAAATTTGATACTTATCCGGCGACATAATTGCCGGTTTAATATTGTAAATGCAACGATTTTTATCGCAGCGTAATAAATTACGCTGATATTTCATGTATTCGATACCACTAGTATTGTCATTTTACCGTGTTTTAATACTGTAGAAACAACAGCGTAAAATGCTTCATCCAAGTCATTACAAACGTCCAATTACGTTGTGTATTTTATTATTCATTT
The DNA here is from genome assembly GCA_029237695.1 of Conchocele bisecta. NCBI lineage: Eukaryota > Metazoa > Mollusca > Bivalvia > Lucinida > Thyasiridae > Conchocele > Conchocele bisecta. The sequence goes on along the minus strand of CM055279.1, from coordinate 23,915,002 downwards.
TTGTAATAATATTTATTATAACCTATTAAATTTATCTGTTCAATTGGACGTGAAAACAACATGATGTATTTATGACACCAATTTTAGATTTTTCGTGGTTGGTGGGAGACAATTTCCTCGTTAACCAATTTTTGATTTTTACGGGGGTGGTGGGGGTAGTATATGGGGGTGGAAATGATGCCACCGTAGGTGGTATCATTTTGACTCCCTTTATACTACTTGACTTGTTTGTTATTGATGAAAAAGTACGTACTTTTAAATATTTTTTAGATTTAATGTGTTTAATGGCCAAATGTTCGTCGGCAGCAAAACGTGGAACAGACAGTAGAGGTATATACATGTAGCCTCAACAAGTGAGTATGTACACGATGTCGGCACACGAATTTCCCTGCTGCAGCCAAAGAAATCCTGCTATCCAATCCTTCAGATATAATTATACTTCAATTACACTTGAAATTGTTATTTGATGTTCCATATAAACAATATTAACGAGTGACACCGAGAAACGATTTTCACGAAAAATAAGAAAACATATTGTAACGAATACGACTAAAATACAGCTAATATAATACAGTTTTTGTGTGTTTTGTTTACTTTATATTAATTATTATTTATATTTACTATACTACATATATACTATCAAAAGCTCTGAAAAACACATAAAATACAAATTATACCCGATTTTTGTATTGGGGCCGTATTGACCAAATAGGGGCCGTTCTGACCAAATAGGAGCGGTTTTGACCATTTATTTTGGACTGGATGCCGCTTTGACCAAATGAGGTGGGGGGTGGGGGGCGTTTTGCCAAATCGGGTCCGTTTTGACTAGTGGCCGTTTTGACCAGGGGCCGTTTTAACTATACTCCCCTAGTGTCGGCTAGATCCTTTGTTGGTTGGTTTGATAAATAAATATTATATCAGCCGATGCACAAATATCTAAATATTATTCTGTAACCTTTTTAAATTTCTCCTCAACAGTTTATGTTGTTACCGCTCAGATGACGAGACGGTTCATCTGAGTGGCAACAACACCCACTTCGAGTGTGTGGGGAACACCCCCCTACAATTGCCGGAGCAATAATTTGATACTTCCGTCGACCCTGTGTTATTGTATGAAATTTTACAAAACGGATTTTTTTGGGAATTTTAGAAATACTGGACCTATTTCACAGAGTGAACTCCTCTACCTCTTTTCCCCCCATGTTAAATTCCCATAGACAATCAATTTTTCGTAATAAAACCAATATTTGACCAAATTTCACGAAATAAAAAGAAGGCTCATTCTTAAATTTTCCTTTAATTTAATATTATCGAACAAAATATTGTTTTTGAATTGTTTATATGGCCGTAAAATTTGGGCAGCTTTCGTGAAACAGACGGTAGTGAAAGCCACGGTGGATACTATATCAATCAACATAATCAAGTGCCAAAATACAATGAACTTTCGTACGACAACAAAAACGCGTTTCCGCGAGTATATGGCGACACCACATGTCATGATGTATATACCTGGCCTATATACGTGCCCTTACCATGCTTATCAGGCTATCGGATACCCGTACGGGTCATCGAAATGATCTAGCAAAGTATACTTTGAAGGGAGTATAATCATTTATTTTTCCCGAAATGCATTATTTCATATAGAACTAACGTACTGCATGTATTTGATTATTAAAAGTATGCAGAAATAAATGTAAATGTAAATGCTTTGATTTAACGACGGCACTGGCTCGATGGCGTTGCATGTCGGGACCGACTATTTAATTAAGTCCCCATCCGAGAGGACTAGGCTAGCACGAAGTTGTCTTGCCCAAGGACACGCCGAATCGACCATTCGCAGCGGCAGAGGTGGGAATGAAACCCGGGGTCTCCCGGTCCGCAGTCCGACGTTCTACCTACTGAGCTAATACGGCCACCTCAGTATGCAGAATCATTATACTGTATTTATTACATTATCACATGTAATAAATTCAGTACAATAACATTAATAAATGTAATCCGTAAAGGTACATGCCCACGCAGTAGGCACAAACTGTTCTGTATAGGAATTAAATAAGTGTATAATTATGTCACTATTCCACCAGTTCTAAAAATTACGAGGGCCCGCTATACAAATATAATCATTTATTAATTATCAATTTACTGTTAGCGACGCGCGGTAGTAACAGTCTATTTTGATAATGTGCGGGGACGACGACTTTCACATCACGGCTTGCGGTGCGCATGCGCAGTATACTACGCGCGCCAGTACGTCGGCTTCCCAATATGTCGAAACGTCCAGGACGGAAATTGTATGAAACGGCGTCGGCAAAAAGAAAGGCGAAATGTCTGAGGGACAGGCAGTACAGAGAGAGTGGTTAATATTGGCGACCAGATCACCAAATGGAAAGAGTTACGTGGTGATTTAGATTTGGACTCGAACAGAGATTTTTCTTCTCAACTTCCGATACTTCACTGCGCATGTCAAAGATGTGATATGATTGACCGTGTCACGTGACGCGTATTGGTAAAAATAGCACGAGATCGGAAAATACCCTTTCTGGTCGCGGCATATAAAATGCGATTTAACACCAATTAACACGCGCCGTAATTGAAAATAACTCGTTAGTGGGTAGACAAATGGCTCATATAAGGCATGACAGAAAATTAAAAGTGTGGAGCGCCGTGGCGTAATGGTTAGTGTGTCGGACTACTGATCCTATCTATCTATCTATCTATCGATACTGTGCACGCTCCAATCGGAGCATTATGACAGGAAATATGGTGGCAAGTTGCGTTGATCAAGTACATATGAAAAAAACAACAAAAAAACAACAACATATATATGTGGTACTAATATTTTACACAAGGATATTGAAAAAGACCAAAGATAGACTTGCCACTAAAACTATTTACAAGAAGTGGGTGTCTGCTACATGAGAAAAAAAAAAAACAACATCATGTAGCAGACTGTTCCATTTAGATTTTGGATTTGAACCTGGATACGGTTTCCGAGGAAACAATATCGATAGGTAGACAGTTCCATAACGGTATAAGCTTGGGAAAAAAGGAGAATTTGAAAGAATCCGAGTAAGCCAGTGGTCTACTGTATTGATACGGGTGTTTGGCAGAGGATCGAGTTGACCTGGGATTAGCAACCAGTTGGAGGTACGTGTTTTTGTCAATCTCAACAAGGTCATTGTGGATTTTGTAGAAGAATATGAGGCAGGCCTGGTCCCTACGTTGGGCTAGAGTTGGCCATGACAGATCTTCTAGCATGTCGCCAACGTGGCTTTGGTTTCGCCATCTTCTACAACACCACCTAGCAGCAGTTCTCTGAATTTTTTCAACTTTACTAATGTCTGAAACTGTATATGGGCTCCAAATGCTAGCAGCAAATTCCAGTTGAGGCCTGATCATAGTTTTGTAGGCTATCTCTCGTGTACATTTGGGAGCAAGGGCAAGGTTTCGTCTAAGAAAACCAAGTGTTCTGTTTGCTTTGTTGGTAACGTTTTGGATATGTGTGCCCCAGGACAGATTATTAGTAAAGGTAAGTCCTAAATATTTTGCAGAGGGTACGCTTTCCAGTATCTGGTCATGAAGACTATAGTCGTATACAAGTTGAGAATTTGGCAGGTGACTACTGACTCTGAGGGTGTGACATTTTGAAGCATTAAATTTCATGAGCCATGTTGTTTCCCACTTAGCGAGTTTGGCAATGTCGTCTTGAAGAGCTTGGCAATCTGTATCTCTACTTATGTTTCGATAGAGAACACAGTCGTCAGCAAAGAGACGAACAGAGGAATTTACATCATCCGGCAGATCATTAATGTAGAGGAGAAACAAAGACTGCCCGGACAGACCCTAGGGGGACACCTGAGACGTCTGCTGGGTCTGAACAACACCATCCAACAACCTTTTGGGTTCGGCCTGAAAGAAAAGAAATGAATCCATTTGTTTGTTTGGCCCCTTATCCCTAGAAGCCAAGTTTGTGTACTAGTCTGCGATGGTGGACTTTGTCAAAAGCTTTGGCAAAGTCCATGATAATGATATCTGTTTGCCTTGACCTTTATTGTTTGCCCTGTCTATTGAGGAGAGATCAGAATTTCAAATTTGTACAATTGGGATTCACATGACCTGCGACTTCTAAATCCGTGCTGGGAGTCTACTATTATTTTGTTTGTCTCTGCATGTTTCATTATGTTGCGGGTCGTGGGTTCGAGCCTGACTAGCGGCGTGCGTTGTGTCCTTGAGCAAGACACTTTATCCACACTGCTCCAGTTCACCCAGCTGTAAATGGGTACCGATAATTCGTAGTTGCTCTGTAAATACGAATTACCGGCTTCTGTCAAAACAATCTCTACCTCCGTTCTTTCTCCCATTCTTGGGAGACGGCATGTACGGTCCTATAGTATTTGTATAGTCTGTTATCATGCTTATAACGTTATGTTATACATAATGATCAAGGACGACACTGTTACTTAGTTACATTGCGAGTATTAACACTGATTAATGTTTGACCGGACGATTTGACCAAATAGCGGACGATTTCATTTGCGGACGATTTGGTAAGCGAACGATTTGACCTGACACGGCGATTTGACTGACGCAGTTGTTGCGTCCCTTGTAATTGTTTTACGCCATTTGCTTTTAGTTTCTTGATCTCATTGATGACTTGAGGCATTTCAAGTGTCCACGGGTGTGTTCTTGTCCAATCGAATTTCAGGTACGTACTCGGTATACCAAATATTCCACGGCATAGTACCGTCGTTGCCCTAAATGGGGCAACGAGTGCATTGTTATTAATAAAATACAAAAACATTATATAATCTATCGACTCCTCTGATCATGATCACATTCTGGATGTCCGCGTGACGTATCAATAGTCACGTGGCTCGATATGATTGGGGGTAAATCGATACGTTTTGCTCTAAAAAAATACATAATTTTTATGCCAGAATATTTCACATTTAGAACTACGAAAGTACTAAATGGTGATAGGAATATTTTTTAATGACCATTTAACATTATAAATCTGAATTTAAATTTGATTTAGCGATTGTAATTTAGTTGTTTGAAGCGTTAAAAAGTGAATAAATTATATAGGAAACGGGTCAGATTTCCCCCGGCGCTCCGCGATAATTATAGCGGGCAGGTGCGCAAAATGGACGAAGTCCGACTTCCAGAATAGACGCTACATGTACATTGTTGTTGCATGTAACCATCGACTGTGCTGTCAATGTACCACGCCATATTGAGCGTATTTATCATGTGTATTATACCGATGGTAGCATCTCTATATCGCCTACACTGTGTATTGCAGGGTTCAATTTTGGGGGCGACTTGGGCGAAGTCGTCACTTTTTTTTCGCCCTATGTGTCCAACAAGGAGAAGTGCACTTCGCCTTAAAAAATCTCGCTAAATATTGGAAATTCTAAAAATTTGTTCAGGTAATCCCCATTTCCCACCCAGTGACCTAAATCTCGCTAATTGCAGGCCTGCCAAACTGTTTACAATACCATTTGTTTTACGACACCCGATTGTTTGACCAAATTTTCATCACATCATTATACGAATCACTAAAGTCATGCCTACCCGCTGTGACAATGAAAGTCACGGGTCGATAGTTTCAATAATCCCCTAGCCAAACATTGCTTCTGGTTACTATAATTGTCAGTTCAAAACACGTGTTATTCTCGTGGCGAAGTTATTTATACAGTACAGCCAATCGCTGGTAAGTAAAGGCAGCCCTTAGTGGCATGATTGACAGGTTACTGTTGCGAAAGACGTCGGCAATAGATCTATCAGCGATTGATCATGAACCCGGTATAGTTGACTCCGAATACTCTCGACCAGAAAAACAAACACATGCAAACACATGTTTTAACGGGCGCCGTTGCGAGTCGTTTCTGGGTCGGGCTAGTAAAAATATAAGCTGGTTCGCCCGGTGACGAACAAATTTCGTAGTTGTCTCAGGGCTGTACAAATTGATTTTTTAGCCACTTGTCCCGGACAAGTGACTTGAAAAAAGTCACTTGCCCTGACTTGCCCTGGAAAATATAATTTTCAGGGCAAGTAATTTTGAAAAAGTGACTTGTCCTCGTAAGATTTCTTATACGAAACTGTCCCAAAACAAAAACTATTATCATAGTTGTTAAATATAATACAATTGAGCACTTGGCACATATAAATATTATATTAAATATCTATAATAATAAACATTGTATAGTACATATTTATTCTTGTGGTCTTTTGTCACTGTGCCACCGCGGACATAACGTAACGACGAGTGCATACTCAAAACACATTTATCGACAATAATAAAACATAACAAGAGTGCCGCAAGTCATAAAATACGCCCGTCGAATATGGGCCAGACAGTGAAGATGCAGAAATATGAAGCTGTCACCAAGGCAAGAAACATTAATGAGAATTTGAAAGTCTATAGCATTATTTCTTCATCTCGTTGTGCTAAACATGTATACTAATTTAGGATGAGATAGAAAAGTAGAGTGTAAAGTAGAAATGATAGGGAATTGGATACAATAATGTCGAAAAAATGGCTAAGTTAAAAAGGTGATATTTTTGTTAAAAAATATTTTTCGGCATAAAAACACCAAAGTGCACATTTTCAATATGTTTAGAAGACGTGTGTATAGTTTAAGAACGATCGACTGAACGGTTTCGGAGGAGTGTGTACACAAACTCTGTACCCTATATAGAATTGTATTGAAAAATGTAGAAAGAATTGCTAAGTTGAAAAGGTGATATTTTTGTTAAAGTTTACACACATTTTTGTCAGCTTATGACGCTTTGTATGATACTATTTCGGAAATAAAAATATCATCCAATCGTTAGCTACGATTGTGGGTATACCCACTCGAGGCGCCACCTGACGAACCGAGTCGTGGCCTACACAGCGGATGATTCCGCCCATGATTGCAACTTTCTTTTTCGCCGAAAAGTGTGAAAGAATTAAATACGAATTCGATATATTCTAATGCAATTCTTTGATGCCGAAAACAAGTATTATACTAACTGTTTATTTCAACCAAATATGGCTAACTCTATTGTCAGAAAACATGAAAAAGTCTGTAAATATCACGGACAATTTCGGCGATTTCGTACCTACGTAGTTTCGTCATCTTGCAACTTTTTCCAATCGATGTTAACGCAACCTGATTTTTATGATAATTCAGTTTGGTATTAACTAAATATACAGAAACGTTCATAAAGTTCATAAACGATATTTATGTGCACAGTTAAAGAGGTTCAAATGGGTGAAATGGGTGGTAACAACATATACTTTTGTTTGTTTTATTTCTCAATGAAAGTATACGTTGTTAACGCTCACTTAAACCGTCTCGACGAGGTGGCTCAACATGTTGATGCCTCTACCCCTCTAATATATATGCTTTTGAAAACATAGAGTTAATGTATACAGTTACGCGATAACTATAAGTAAGATAACAAATCAGGGAAAATATGATTTTGATCACTTCTCCCTAATTTCCCCTCACTTCTCCCTATTTTGCCTGGAGGGAGAAGTAATTTCTCCCTAAATGTTTGGCCTAGATTGAACCCTGGCATTGTATTTTGAATAGGCCGCATTCGTTGGCCCTGGGCCTCTGGCAGGTGTAACAACGGGGATATATATATACAGACAATATTACTTCAAACTCAATATATTACATCGTAAGACATTCGGCTTATTACGTAAATTGTGTTCATAAACGGAATAAGCCATAAGGTGGGTGCAACAACAACATTGTGGTGTGTGGCATCCTTTGGGCTAAATAAAGGGTAGTGTCTTTTCAAGTAATGTACCACTTATTTTGTATTTTCCAATGGTGGGTACAACATGGCATTGATGAATGAATAATGTATGTAGCAATATCGTTTGTATATATATGTATAATGGGGGCACTGGTCCACCAAACCTATATATGATGGGGGCCCTGGACCAACTCGCTACGCTCGTACTGCTCCAGTCCATCCCATCATATATAGTGAGTCGGTCCAGTCCATCCCATTATACATATATATAAGAACCCTGATCTAACGATACACTTTAATACTATCTACATATCTACATTGTATACTGAGCAAAACTAGAAACGTCCCTCCATGTTTAAGGAAAGATTCATCAAAAACCAAAAGGGTTACTTTTAAAAATCAAAATGGAAAAACAAGTTCATTCATTTCTGTATCAAAGCCAATAAATTGCATTTGGATATCTTGTTAAATATTCGAGAGATAACCGGCCAAGGGCGGTAGGGGTCAAAATCAAAAATCACAAAAACTCAGAAATGTGTTACTTAATGTTTAGAGATGGAATTTCAATAAGTAATGTGGCAAATTCAGTAAATCTCGTTAGTACCGAGTATGGCCACCATTTGCATGAATGCATGCAATGATCCTACGCCGCATCGACGTGACGTAACGCAATACCAGTGCGTTGGGCAAATTCCTCCATTCCCGTTGTAACGCCCGTGTAAGATCGCGAACATTGTCAATCTGATGGTTAGCTCGTGCTTGCGGCCCAGCCTCATCCATATGTGCTCAATGGGATTGAGATCCGGGGAGACCCGCGGGCCATGGCATGACGTCGACGTTGTTTTGCTGTAAGTATTGAGTGGTGACCCTGGCTACGTGAGGGCGGGCATTGTCGTGCATCAATGTCACACCAGGACCATGCTGACGGATAAATGGTAAGGCATGTGCATTTAGCACATCTCCAACATAACGTTGTGCATTGATGTTGCCCTGTACAACAACCAAATCTGTCTTCCGGTTTCCCATGATCCCACCCCAGACCATTACGCTCCCTCCCCAAACCTGTTCTTCTCAACAATGCAACAATCGGTGAATCTTTCATTTTTACGCCTGTATACCCGTAATCTTCCGTCAGCATGACTAACTGTGAACCGAGATTCATCGGTGAACAAAACTCGGTTCCAGTCAGCCCTTCTCCAGTTCAGATGGGACGTCGCGCCCATAACAGTCTGGCAGCACGGTGACGTTGGGTCATTATCTGACCAGTGTACGGGCGGCGTGCCCGGATTGGTTGGGTGTTACGACGTAACCGGTTGCGAATGGTCTGCCCTGAGACACCGTATCGCCTAGCAGTGACTGTGGCTGCCAATCGACGTTGACGTAAGTGCGTCAACGTAATGTAACGATCGGCTCTAGCCGTCGTTACACGAGGCCTACCAGGTCACTGCCGGTCGTGAACAGCCCCAGTCTGCTGGTACCGGGCTGCAAGACGATCAATCGTCTTCCGACAGCAACCAAACCGAGGCGCGACCGCCCTGGCGGCCATCCCACCCGCAGGCATCCCAATTGCATGCGGTACATACATAGACAGAGCTACACCGGCTATAAAACAGGGACGTTTCTAGTTTTGTTGAGTATATATAACGTGAAAACACTATTCCACAGATAGAATCATCCTCGTTTTCCTGCTTTCATCTAAGTAAGGCTTAATTATTTTAATATATTTATGTTTTAAGTTTAACAGTCCACCCCCACATGAATAACAGATCTGGTATCTCTGTTTGTAGTACCTGTTAATACCACGAGATAACAGGCCCAGCGCATTTAAATAATGTTTATAGATGAACCCTAACTAGTGTGTCGAATGATTTTACACCGCTATATACATTATATGGATCATATTATCTACAGTTAACCAACATATTATGTTCATGGGAAAACATTGCCTAATGTTCCAATTAGTAGCGTTGAAGCAAAGCCCACAAGATGCCAATCACTATCTCACATACATCCCAGTTTAAAATAGTCACTCGCTGTCCAGTGCAATTGTGAGATGGGTATTATACGAAAACCAACAAGTTTAGATAGTTTTCTTCATTAAAGCGGCGAGCCCCACATTCCGCGCTGTGCAGGGGCAATTTTGCTCATTATAATCGTCTCTAAGAGACATCAGTATATCAACTTGCAATATATAATTTCATATGTTTTTGGGCATGCCGGATTGAATGGAACACCTTACAAAAGCGTGTCTTCAAGGATTTTCTTGATATATATATGCGGTGGCGCCAGCATTAAACCAATATATACGCAATAAACCCAATAACCACCATTCCGCCAACAATAAACATAATTTATCCCGTCAACACAGTGCGTATGTGCCGTGAAACACGGTGCCGTGAAACATTTTTGATATCCAGTCAATACTATTTTTAGCCAGGTTTTTTGAAAAAAATCCAGGCTATTGGATTGGCGAAAGCCGGGCGGGCGGGCGGCGGGCGGGCGGCGTCCACAATCAATGTTAAGTTTTCGTGTTTGAGTCCATTTCTTTGGTACTGTACCACCTAGGACCACCAAACTTTCACAGCTTCATAATCAAGGGGTGCCCACCACCCCATATCACTATCCAACATGTTACTTTTTTTTTTACTTGATGCCCATTTATCCGTGCAGTCGACTAGCCATTTTCAATGTTAAGTTTTCGCGTTTACCAAATGTTAAGTTTTCGTGTTTAAGTCCATTTTTTCCTTTGGTACTGTAACCACCTAGGACCACCAAACTTTCACAGCTTCATAATCAAGGGGTGCCCACCACATATCACTATCCAACATGTTACTTTTTTTTTAACTTCACCCATTTATTCCGTGCAGTCGACTTAGCCATTTTCAATGTTAAGTTTTCGCGTTTACAATGTTAAGTTTTCGTGTTTAAGTCCATTTCTTTGGTACTGTACCACCTAGGACCACCAAACTTTCACAGCTTCATAACCCAGGGGTGCCTACCACATACAACTATCCAACATGTGACCATTTTTTACCTTCACCTATTATTTCTACGTAATTGACTTAGCCATTTTCAACGTTAACTTTTTAACGTACGTCTGGTTAAATATTTTGGTTAAAACTTTTTCGTTATACTATATCTCTGCAACTGCTTCGCCCATTACCTTGAAACTTCACATGGGTGTTTATCTTCGTCCATATTTTCATTCTAACCCCCAACGGTGCGGCCCCTCTGCGCAATGTCAAGGTCAAATTACTTTGAATTTATATGCTAAAGTTTTTTCGCGTACTATATCTCTGCAACTGCTTCACCCATTACCTTCATACTTCACATGGGTGTTTATCATCATTGTCGCACCCGCTTGCGGAAAGCGCGATATCGTCGGCATTTTCGCATACGTCCGTCCGTCCGTACGTCCGTGTGTCCGGTTAAATTTTTTTCGTTAAAGTTTTTCCATCTACTATATCTATTTTTTTAGTGTCCATGCCTCGCCACAAGGCGCGACATGCAGGCCACGGCCATCTAGTCTACAAAAAGTGGGTATAATTATGTTATCCAAGTGTCCATGCTTGGAAAAAACCTGGCCTTCGTGGCTTTGCCTCGTTTCTTGTTGCATTTTACAGCCATTTGTAGGTGTTGACGGGATAAATAGAATAGTAGGTTAGTGCCGTGAATGGGAACAAATATCTGGCGCGGCACGGAAACGGGATGTGCTCGGCAGAGCCTCGCCCATCCCGTTTCCTGAGCCTTGCCAGATATTTTTCCCATTCACGGCACTAACCTATCTATTTTCCTTATTTCTGAACCAAAGTATATGTTGTGACCACTCATTTGAACCGTCTCGGCGAGACGGTCAAATGGTGGTCACTACATATACTTCTGATGAGAAATAAAGAAATTATTGACCCTTGCCAGATATTTTTCCCATTCACGACACTAACGTACTTTTCTCTATTTCTCTTATCTTTTTGACTTTGTGAAGGTGTATAGTAATCCCTCAAAGTTGGCTCCCTCTCAAACGATTGTAATCGTTGTGTGCCTGAAACTGGAGCAGTTACAAAATTATATTCTCCAATCGCTTCGTCCACATCAACAAACGTCTTAGCAGCGTGATTTTGTTTCCTGATTTCATTATTAATCGAGTCGAATCACTCTGTTATTTTTTTCTGCTCACTGTGCCTTTTGCAATTGCTCCTACAGCATTATCATGCCTTTTGCGCTCCTCATTTGCCGAATCATTCCCAAATTAACTAAATAAAAAATTACTCCCTGTAAACGCCAATGCATTAACCAATGCGCCACCAACCATCATAGCTATTCCCGCCATTTTTGTATATAGTAAGTTATTACTTCAAAATATTATCTGGAATTATACCTTGTTTAACAAGCATATCTCTTGTAGCAATAGCAAGACTAGTGTCCAACATAAGCATTGCCATATTATAACTGTCAAGCAGGCTTCGACTATGCAACGTTATAGTTTTTCTAACAAAGCACAAAATAAAAACAAATCTCTTAAATGTCCCCCTATTAGGCCAAATACTGAATTCTGGCCCATATACAAACAATAATTGACCATCCAATACACGATATAATCACCTGTGCTCCATTTAAGAACGGCTATGGCAACATTTAGGTGTTCCAATCACAACTTGAATATATATTGAAGTTGGAAGACATCTAGGAATACAGGGAGAACTTCGGATTTGCCAGTACAATATACTGCTTAATATAGTTGCGAACGATAACTCTTGTAATCTACTCTCGTACCATCTGTGGTACGGGAGTAGATTGCAAGAGTTACCGTTCGCAACTATGCGTAATACAGACGAATAGAGAAGTACTGGAAGATGAATTTCATGCGTTTTTCGACTGCAAATTATACGGCGACATCCGATTGACCCACCTACCAGATAATCTGTGTTCCAAAAAGTCTGTGGACAACTTTTATATAATTATTGGTTCAAATAGCTATGAAACGATCTACACAGTAACGGTTTTGGTATATATTCACCATTTGTTAAACAAGCGTAACACAATATAATTCCATTAGTAGATATAATTTGATGTTTGTATAATTATGCATGTTATGGGCTGGATGCTACAACATCAAATCAAATATTGTAGTCTATTATTGTATTGTATACACATGGACCTGTCATAAACACAAAATCATGCATTGAAGCTTAACTGATCACCAAATATCGGAACACATAACATGGGTCTAACATAGGATGGTACATTACTATCGCTAGAGACTAGCCCGGTGTCCTCTGTATGTAGAGATGCAGTGTGGTAAAAGTAGAAGAATTACAAGGCGTATGATCACGTGGTACTAACAACAACAACAAGTACCGATTCAAAGTACGTATTATTGTATAATGTCTTTATTATGTAACGGATTTTGATGTAATATGGCACATCAAACGCGTCTTGTTAAGCTGCATTTGGTGGTATCTTTATTTTCGCCAAAATTTCTGTCGTTTTTGCGAAGAATCGATTTCCATGTCTCCGACACGGAAATCGATTCTTCGCAAGTCTGTGCCAAACTCCATAGACTACCAAATGCAGCTCATGAAGACGCGTTTGATGCGCCATTTTTTCATCAAAATCCGTTGCATATTAAGGAAAATATCAAATAATACTTACTTTGAGGTAGGCGACGTTGTTGTTGTAATCACGTGATCATGCACCTTGAATTAGCAGTTTGCGTTAGAGGCGTGTTATCCGTGCTGTAAATGCCGTTCTATGCCGCACGATGACAATGCCTTGTATTTTTGATATTTAATTATTTCAGGCCAACTGCAAACATCACAACAGCTTCTCTCTGCGATGGGGCCTAAATTAAAATATTGTATGTTTAGGGGATAACCATGCTTTGTTTTTCGATTTGGAGCGGTATGTTGGAGGTTTTATGGTCTGTGAATCAGTTTTACGGCGACGCGTCAGCGGAGCCGTAAAACTGATTCACAGACCATAAAACCTCACACATACCGCTCCAAATCGAAAAACAAAGCATGGTTATCCCCATTCTAATGCACCTAGTGTGCTCCCCGCTTTCTATAAACGTCGTAGCATACCACGAACAGTGATCTTTTTCATTACGTCAGCAGGTTGTTGTCGTCATATCGATAACCGCCTCACACCAAATGAATTTGAAGAAATTTAACTCCGCCGAAGAATATTCCCATTTCAAATAGAGATTAACGGGACTTTTTCTAAGACATCTATACATTTATTCAACTGTAATGTTTATATTAACTATTGTATTGCTTTTGTATGTGTAGTTGCAACAGTTATTTGCTTTTATTTATTTAAAGAAATGCCAACAATTCTGCATTGGGTTCGTGTGATTTTACAAAGGAAATGTCAGCAACAACTTGTGTCAACAGGCCTAGGATTTCCCTGGATGTATGCCTAATTCAGGTGAATACCCATCTGCAATACAGTTTATAATGTATAGTCATGTATGTGCACATTGGAATTCGTAAAGTTATAGGCTGGTACTGGCATATTGAGTTTGCATTTGAGCACTTTATTAAATTCTTCTGCATTTTGGGCGGGTGGGGTAATATTTTTAGGAATTTGTTGAAGGGCCACCACGCTGAAGCCACTTTGTCAGCCGTGGTAGATTCTCTTTTCCGCTTTGGGTTGTACATGTCAATATGGCCGAATGGATAACCGAAAATGTACCGAAATTAATTTGGAAATATTTGCATTCCCCGCCGCGCTGGCCATTGTTTACAAAAGCGCGTAGGGTTACATAAATATGTCAAGTTGTAAAACACAGGCTGGTAAAACGGAGATTTTATATGCTGTGATTTTTCATATTTTATAGGCTCTGATTTCAATTGACCAATCAGATGCGTGCTTTCTAGTTTCGGTGCATTAGAATTGATCTTTACCTACCTAACATTTCTGGCTTGGGTAGGTAGGTAGGTAAATTATTTTATTTTATTTGAGATTAAAAAATAAATTTTATGATTCATGATCGGAGCATTTTGTAAATGGTTCTAATTAGCGAAAAGGAACCGAAATGGACGAAAATGCAATCCGGGAACGCAAAGGGAAAAAAAGAAATATAATTATTTTGAAATTGGAATAAAAACTTTGGAGTCGGCGGGACAAAACTGAGGCGGGCGGTAAAGATCAAACAAACAATATGTTAATTTCGAAGGCCCAAGGGGCCTGAGGTATCTAGGGGGGTCTAAAAGACCTCGAGGCTAAAAAAGTGGACCTCGAGGTTGGGCGGGGGGGGTCCTCCGACCGCTCGGACTCCCCCCCCCCCCCCACCCCCCCCCCCCCCGACCGCTCGGACCCCCCCCCCCCCCCCCCCCCACCCTGGCTACGGGCCTGCTACTATTCAATGTAAACGATGTCAATGACTAATATTTCCGATTATTAATGTTTTTCAGGCCAACTGCAAACAGCACAACAGCTTCTCTCTGCCATGGACATGTCCTACTATGGTGCGGAACGTGACAACATTTCTTAATTGGTTTACACTAGGAACTATTCAGTCCGTATTTTGAGAAACAATAACAAGAATTGATCTTGCACAAGATGGAATATAACGGTAAAGAAACACATACAAACACAGAATGTCAGATATTCATAAAAAGTAGCAACATCAAACAACATATGCTCTTACCAAGTGGGAAACGTCCACATACATGTATGCTTTGTGACAAGACATTCACACAAAGCGGCCACCTCAAACATCACATGCTCCTCCATACTGGGGATCGTCCCCATGCATGTAGTGTTTGTGACAAGACATTCACACAAAGTTGCAACCTCAAACACCACATGTTCACCCACACCGGGGAACGCCTCCATAGATGTAGCGTTTGTGAGAAGGATTTCACACGTAGTAGCAGCCTCAAACGACACATGCTCATCCACACCGGGGATCGTCCCCATACATGTACTGTTTGTGACAAGACATTCGCACTAAGTGGCCACCTCCAACAACATATGCTCGTCCATACTGGGGACCGTCCCCATACATGTAGTGTTTGCGAGAAGACATTCACACATAGCTGTAGTTTCAGACGTCACATGCTCATCCACACAGGGGAACGCCCCCATACATGTAGCGTTTGTGACAAGGATTTCACACGGAGTAGCCACCTCAAACGACACATGCTCGTTCACACTGGGTAATGCCCCCATACATGTAGCGTTTGTGACCAGGATTTCGCACGGAGTAGCCAGCTCAAACGCCACATGCTAATCCACACCCGGGATCGTCTCCATACATGTAGTGTTTGTGACAAGACATTCACACTAAGTGGCCACCTCCATCATACTGGAGACCGTCCCCATACATTTAATGTGTGTGGCAAGACATTCACACAAGGCGGTAGCCTCAGACGTCACATGCACATCCACACCGGGTAAGATCCACA
The DNA here is from genome assembly GCA_029237695.1 of Conchocele bisecta. Taxonomy (NCBI): domain Eukaryota; kingdom Metazoa; phylum Mollusca; class Bivalvia; order Lucinida; family Thyasiridae; genus Conchocele; species Conchocele bisecta. The sequence continues at coordinate 23,898,836 of CM055279.1, read as the reverse complement.
TACATGAACTCAAACGGCAAGTGCACAACCATACCGGGGATCGTACCCGTAAATGTAGCGTTTGCGGCAAGGATTTCCCACAGTGTAACATTGATCCATGTTATTGCACACTATCTATTTACTTTCGCGGTATATTTGGATTTATTAAAGTAATTACATGATGTAACGCAACGTTATTTTGATAGAGTCTGCTTATACACGTGTATTTCGAAATACTGACTTTACAAACTGTAAATATGCATTCATTGTGATGTATTCTTGAAAACTGGTATGTATGTTATTCCTATAACATGGGAAGACCTTTACACATTGAAAGTGTGATACAGATACTGGAGTTTAAAATACTGAAATATAAGCGCCAGGCTCTGGTGAAGTACATGTATTTAAGGAATAAAACCATGGGCTGTTGCGTTTACTGTATTATGAACAACAGTTGGTCTGTTCAAAGTGCGTGGAGTCCGAAGGAGGACTCCACGCGCTTTAAACAGACCAACTGTTGTTCATACTACAGTAAACGCAACTGCCCATGAATGTATTACTTATGTTATGTTCCTAAGTGCAACATTATGATAGTCTGTAAATTTCACATTAACAATGATTTACATTTATTTTGCATAGGCTGCATATGCAGCCTGTGCTCAATACATGTATATCCATACATTTATATTTCCAGACCTTCCTAAATTTGCACTTACGAACGTTTTAGACGTAAGAAGTTTAGTGAAACGGCCCCCTGATGACTACGGCTTGAAGACGAAGGCCTAAAGAAATAATCTCGTGATGCTGCATGCATCTATTTATCAGAGTTATGAATAAGTGTGTGTGCGTGTGCGTGTGTGACTGATTAATGTACGCTGGACGGTCTTCGATTACATATATCCAACGCAGCTAGTATCCATGAGATGAATATCCATTTATATTGAAGGTCGGCGTCAATGGTCGGAAGATACGTACTGACCAGTTTTGCACATTCACTGGAAATGATAGTTTCCTCACCAGGGGGCCGTTTCACTAAACTTCGTACAACTAAAATGTTCTTAAGTGCAAATTTAGGATCGTTTGGAAATTTCAATTGATGGATTTATATTTAAATGTGAATCCAATACATGTTTACAAGAAAATATTGTGAAATGTGAAATGTACAGACTATCCTAATTTTGCACTTACGAACATTTGAGTCGTACGAAGTTTAATGAAACGGGCCCAGTGTCCGTGTGAGTAGAAGATCGCAGCGCCCAGGGCCCGGTTGTTCAAAACATCAGTTAGCTTAACGGACTGTTAAATCCTTAACTGAATGGTTAAAATCTCTGTTAACAGAGATTTTAACCATTCATTTAAGGATTTAACAGTCCGTTAAGCTAACTAATGTTTTGAACAACAGCGCCCAGGCAAACTAGGATGCAGCTATTGAATACATATCAACAAGGCGGTGATGTGTGTAGCAGCATTGGGGCCCGTTTCACTAAACTTCGTACGACTAAAATGTTCGTAAGTGCAAAATTATGATAGTCTGTAAAATTCTTATGAACACTGTTTTCTTGTAAACAATTATTGGATTTACATTTATTGAGCATAGGCTGCATATGCAGCTATGCTCAATACATGTAAATCCATCATCGATATTTCCAGACGATTCTAATTTTGCACTTACGATCAAATTAGTCATAGAAAGTTTAGTGAAACGGGCCCTTGGTGCGACTGATGGACAAAAACGACATGCTGCACCACTATGTTCGATTATGTCACGACAAATGATGTCCTAAGTTGTTCATGGTATGTTAATAATATCCAGACAGAGCTCCAGATAAGCTACGTATTTGTTTAAATTCCCAATTAAAATTGCTTAAAACCCAATTGAAATCAGAAGTAGCGAGTATCAAAAAGCAATTAACTGTGGTGGTAGCTTTATCATGCTGCAGAAAACAATAAACATACCACAAATATAGTATTTTTCCAAGGAGACAATTCTAATGAAATGCCAAGACATGTTTTCCTTTCGAAGCAAACTATTCAATAATTGCTGTCTGTTGATGTGTAAACAGTAGTGTGATTTTAGTTTACCCACTTAAAATGTTTAAATACCCAATTGCTTCAGAAATGATGGAGTGACAATATTCAATTACTAATTCCTTATCTGGAGGGCTATCTACATAGCACTTGTATATATATGTATTAAGCAAACAAACACAATTAACAATTCTGGTGACATAATATCCTCGTAAAACTGCGAAATTCTTGGTTAAAACAATGCACATGCGTAGATTATTCTTGTATCAATAGCACATTATTTGTCTTACAAATGCGACCTCAAATCAACCCGCACAAGTATGCGGAGCCATCAGTGGCCATATTGTTTAGCAACGCACTAGAATCGTCTCCATTGGTGACAATTATGATGCGCCGCTGAAACAGCTTATTTTAGGTAACAACATGCATGTATAATAAAAGCAGCAGACGACCATTTCCGATAGGGTTAAAGCATGGAGAGATGTATTACTACATTCTTGGAACTACGATGTTTGGAAACACACACAGTCATTATAAGTTATTAGGACTTGTATATGTCCTCTGGGTGGAAAAGCGTACATCACAGTAGTTGCAAATATTGATTAAACCACATTATCTCAGTAATCTAATGGCGTCGACGTGGTCCCCTAATCATATTCGATCTGAATCAGCGTTTATTGTACGTGCCGTGATGTACCCTTTCCCACATGGGGACATATACACTGTAAGGTGTAACTGTGACAATGCAAGTGCGTATTTATTTATACATATGTACATATTCCTGAATTGTTGTAAAAGTGACATATAGGCCCACAGGGCCGGGTGTATCTGAATACCAACTCCTAAACATTGCGATATATATATATATTGTTTACACATGTCACTATAATAAATAAATTACTTACTTTCTTATATATATATATTATATAATTAATAATAATAAAAAACATGTGCGTACCTGATTCATCATCGCCGTGTTTCATTCATGCTATCCTTGTTTACAAGCATTTCTACACAATGTTTAACCTTCACTAAACTTCGTATGACTAAAATGTTCGTAAGTGCAAATTTAGAATCGTCGGGAAATATCAATCGATGGATTTGCATGTATTGTGGATAGGCTGCAGCAGCCTATGCTCAATAAATGTAAATCCAATAATTACTTTAATAACATTTTAGTCGTACGAAGTTTAGTGAAACGGCCCCCTGAAAACAGAATAATCACGTCTCAATCTGACCTGCAAACGTACTTAACCAAATCGCCGTCTCAGGCCACGGCAAGTCTACTCATCTCGGAGGCGAAAGCAGAAGCTCGAAATAGCGCAGAATACATATTCCTGTCAACGCTCGACTCACAAAAGGCTTTTGATGTCGTTGACCATGCGGTACTACTTGACAAGCTGTATAACCAATACATTCACCCAGCTATATGACTCATTATGTTAAATATGTACAAATGGCTTACCTCTTAACCCTTACACCGCTATCTTAATTTTCCATTTTTATCATCAAAAACATGCTTTGACAGCACTTTAGAATAATTTACAACATACTTTGACAGCACTTGAGAATCATTTCCATTGGAAATTATTCTGAAGTGCTGTCCAAACCATATGTTTTTATTGAGAAATAAGGCAAGATATAAAAGCAACAGCAGACGACAATTGTTGTGTGTACCGGTCTAAGGGTTAAGGTAAAATGGCTGAATTAGTTAATTCATAGCTTCCCCATTGAGCAGTGTACGTGTTCGTCAGGGTGGTGTATTATCAACGTTACTTTATGAGTTATTTGAATGATCTGTCCGAGCTGGAGAGGAATCCGGTCGGAGTGCAGATAGGTAACTTAAGTTGGATGCCCGGCGTGTGCAGACGACGTAGCCCTTTTGTCCAGCAACCATGATGATTTGAAGGTCATGCTGAATGTGGTTAGCCAATACTCTAACCAAAACAGATATAACATTCATCCAACAAAAAGTAACATTATATCATAGTCGGTGAGACACAAATCCGATGCCGATCTCCGATGGTCAATTTGTGACAATATGTTACAATTCGAAGCTAGCACGGTTCATTCTTGTCTACAGCGTATATTATGACTGACGAGACGCTCACTCTACAGCCTGATAAACACCGGAGTCCATGGTACCAACGGTATGTACAGAAAGGTATCATACAGCCTATATAAAACCTACGTTATTTCTCGCCTGTTGTATAGCATTGAAGTTATGAACCTCACAGCTCCCAATATTTATAGCTAGATATCTGCTTCAATGAGCTCTCCCAATTAGATAAAGGGCAATTACGTCTCTTGTACTCTGTCTTGAACAGTGACACTACTACTATGCAGAATCTCGTGAATAGACCATGACAGCCGTAAAAGCTTCCTATGTACGACATAATATAAATTCTAACCAAATTTCTTACATTTCAGCCAGTAGTTTACGTAATATGTAACGGCGAATTACACCACTCGGCAGCAGTAGTTTACACCACTCTCGTGCTTACCATATATGGAGAAATGACGTCAGTAACGTAGCGATGACGTGTTTCCTTCGGCCAATCAAATGCTTTTCTCAGAGACAACCCCTGAATCGCCAGAGAGTCGCCAACGACCCATCTCCAGAAATTAAGTCGCACACCTCTTGGCCATATTTTACGTTTCATTTGCTTTGTTTTTATAAAGTATCGTGTATGCAATGTAGGAAATCGTTTATTTAACAAGGTGAACTGATTATCTTGAAATAATGCCTGCGTTATTGGGTCCTACCGCTAAACAAACTCGGTTCGCTACGCTCACTCGTTTGTTTCGCTAAGGACCCAATCACTCGTGCATTATTACATGATAATTAGCTCACCGGGTTAAATAAACGGTATATAATCTACCAAATATCATCCAACTGATAGATAACCTCCCACATAAATGTCAATGGATATACATGTATATGGTAAATGAAGCCCTGTAGCCTATTTCACCAACATTGCAAAGCATACTTATCTAGCAAAGTATACTTTGAGGGAGAAATTTTAAATTTAAGGATAAATTTATTAATTTTTATTGTACTGAATTTATGGCTGTGATAATGTAATAAATTCAGTATAATAATTCTGCATACTTTGAATCATCAAATGTATGCAGTGGTTGGTTCTATATGAAATAATGCATTTTAGGAAAAATAAATGATTACTCCCTCAAAGTATTCTTTGCTAGATAAGTATACTTTGCACTATTGATGAAATCGGCTACTGAATTCCTTCTGGACCACGTCTATTCGTACAGAACTTCTTGAAAAGTCATCATTGAGATATATGAACATTGACTCCTTACGAATTGGCACAACAAACCAAGTGTGGCGCGAATGCTAACGGGAACCTATTTGACACAAAGGAACACACATACGTTTAGTTGGTACGGAACAGATCCAGAGTGTACCATCTGTCGTCAGCGTGGTGAATACATTGTTCATCATTATAGTAGCTGTGTCAAAGGTTAAGCTTTTATTGTTTATTTTTAAGTTTTCATTCATTTGAATCTTATATTCACATCTATAAAAAAACATGATTTTAAGTCAATAGTTGTGTTTAAATCAACAATAGTATGCATGTTTGTAAATACATGTATAAACTAGAGTTAAATATAAGTTAGTTAATTAAATCAGGCCCGTAGCCAGGGGGGGTCGGAGCGGTCGTCGACCCCCCCCCCCCCCCCCCCCCACCCCCCCCCCCCCCCCACCCCCCACGCCCAGCCTCGAAGTACACGTTTTTAGCACCGAAGTCCACTTTTTTTAGACCCTCCTATATACTTCCATTGGGCCTTCGAAACGACCCCCCCCCCCCACCTTCAAACAGGTGTGGCTACGGGCCTGTAAATGCTGCATAATGATTAGTGAATGTGACGACATTTGTTAATTGGGTTACACCAGGAGCTAGGCATGTGTGACGAAAATGCCGGTTTTGTGCGAAACCGATACGGGACGACAACCCAGTGTCGTCTAGCCATAATTATCTCACTTCCTGGAACGTTGAAAAACGTATGCCGGTGTCGTATTATTGAGATTTTTGTAATATTTGTCCGAAACAGTAAATCAATGTTTTCTATTTCCTTAACCCTTTGAACCCGAAAGCCCGCTATATCGGTTTATGCAAACAGTGCAGATCCAGATGAGCCGGCTCGTAACGAGCCGTCTCATCAGGATCTGCACTTTTTGAAAGTAATGTTCATAATTTTGAAAACAAAAAAAACACCCCCTTTTCATAAATGGACTAGTCTGAAAATTATTTTGTGACAATTTGATTGGTTGCAAAATTAGCATGTCAAATCCATTCCGGTTACTTAGGGGTGAAAGGGTTAATCGGCTTTAGTATTGTAGAACAGAATAACACTGTAAAACCGTGGACGCGATGGTACTACAGTTTAATACAAATATTATTAAACGTTCGGCTGCGGGCTAAGAAACCCCATAAGTTAAATATATTCTCGGCTTTATTAGCTAAATTTCAAACAGCGCTCGGCGGTCTGGTATTTTGTCACACGTCACTATATAGGTCCACCACCACCAACGATTTTTCCTATATAAACTAACCAATGACCACACATTTTGCTATTCTCTGCTACTTTCATTTTTCCTATGGGTGTTGTGGTACCTATTTTCCCATAACCTGCAATCATTCTGCTATGGATATTCACTAATTCAAATATAGGTTCACTTATTGTTAAGAAAGATAAATTCACCTGTGACCACCCTGGTAGTGGGCAAAAAGTCCGCGGCTGGAATTGAAACCGCCTCACCTGACAAACATGATGCGACTTACAAAATAATCTCAAAGCATATGCTTGAAAGTGATGTAAATGATACATTAACATGCCTGTGAAGTAGATTGGTGCATCAATTGAATGATTTCTGCAAGCAAAGAGTGTTTCTGGCATAACAAATCGGCCTTGTTGTCATTAACGTACTACTACTGCACCGCGCATGAATATCTGCTGATTTAGTGTGGTTAAAGCTATAACAGAGACCGGGAACCTTTCTCAGCAAGGGTCCCAGCTGTGGAAAGCGAGACGCTGCCCACATTTTGGAGTGATTTGGCTTTGTGTTTCACACAATCAACATAGCAGAGCGCCTTCTGTCACTTTGACATAATCCATCGCCAGTATGTGGGCATTAACAAGTACACAAACACATAAAAGCACAGAAAGTGATAAGATGTCCATAAAAAGTAGCATAATCAAACAACATATGCTTTTGTACACCAGGGGATCGTCCCCATACATGAAGCGTTTGTGGCAAGACTTTCATACTTAGTAGGGACCTCAAACGGCATATGCTCATCCACACTGGGGATCGTAGTGTTTGTGACAAGACATTCATACACAGTCGTACTTTCAAACGGTACATCGGAATCCACCCCGGAGATCGTTCACATACATGTAGTGTTTGTGACAAGATATTCACACAACGTGTTCACTTACAACCGTTATACGCACATGCTCATCCACACACCGGGGATCGTTCCCATGCATGAAGTCGTTGTGACAAGACATCTGTTCACAGTGGTAGCCTGCGCTGGATGGTCTTAGCTAACATGTATGTATCCAACACAGCTAGTATCCATGAAATAAGTATCGATTCCCATTAACGGTTGGTGTCAATGGTCGGAAAATAAGTACTGGCGAGTGTTGCATACACATTGGGAATGAACATTTGCTCACCGGTGTCCATGTGAGCAAACGCCATTTCCAAATGTGTATGCAACAAAATGCGCGCCTTGTCTTATGTTGGAACGAGTAGACATATGAAATGGGGCTAGTTGTTTTTTGGGCGAGTTGTCCTAGTGGCGATTTGACGCAATACCCCTCGTTGACTCATTGTTGCGTCCCTTGAAATTATTTTATGTCATTTGCTTATCTCTGGATGGTTTGGGTCATTTAAGATTCAGATTCATACGTTGTTCAAACTTTGTCCGTGTATTACTGTCCAATAGCAGGTACGTACTCGCTTGATTTTTGAAAGAAAACACCGAAAATAAAACAAAAAGATAGGACAATGCTCATGGGCACCAAATAAATTATGTCCCCTCATTCGTTCGCCGATCTAAAAAACACTTTTTTCTATAATTTCGTTCATTATCTGGAACTGGGTCAATGCACTATCTTCCATAATACAAGCACCGAAGAACATCTCTGATTGGTTAAACCTAAAAATAGACGCGAGGACTTTCCCTTTTCAGGGTTTCCGGAAGACATAATCTGATAGTACGCGAATCATGAATGAAAGTCAATAAAATTAGAAAAAAGTGTTTTTTAGATCGGCGAACGATCACAATTGGACGAACTTTGTATGGTTGGAATCTCTAATGTATATGATCATGGTGCACGACTTTAGTTTGAGCTGGCGATCAGCTATCGGCCAAATATGACCGATAATCCAGCCGGACGGCCTCCGATTCTGTGTGAGATTCTTTCGTACACGCAAATTTCGCTTTGGATGGGGTATACAAAATGCGAATAACTGAATAAATGCTGGAAACAGCGATTTGAAGTGAGTATATTCACACACCTAATACCTTTATCGATTGCCAGAGACAGAAGTCATACATTTAATCGATGTTTATTGTGTTTGTGCGAGCCGGAAAAGAGAGGGATTTTTCTATAATGGCCCTATTTATGCTCACCTTTATATTAGCATATGGTACTGTACGAGACCAAGTGGGTGGGGTAATGGGATTTTTTTTTAATAGGCATTTTTTTTGTGTCATTGGTCCGAGTCTTCCACCTGTGCTCTGGTGTTGAATGCGATGAATTGTGTTAATTGGTTTACACCAGTAGCCTATTTCACCAACATTGCAAAGTATGCTTTTCTAGCAAAGTATACTTTGAGGGAATAATCATTTATTTTTCCCGAAATGCATTATGTCATATAGAACTAACGTCGGCATATATTTGATGATTGAAAGTACGCATGATTGTTATACTGAATTTATACATTATCACAGCCAAAATGGCTGTGATAATGTAATAAATTCAGTATAATAAAAATTAATAAATTTATCCTTAAATTGAAAATGTCTCCCTCAAAGTATACTTTGCTAGATAAGTATACTTTGCAATGTTGGTGAAATAGGCTACAGGAGCTAAACAGACAACCGTACTTTGATAAACAATAACAAGAAGTGATTTTGTCCGGGATGGAAGATAACGGGAAACAAGCGCATACAAACACAGAATGTCCGATGTTCATACAGAGTAGCAACATCAAACAACATATGCTCTTACACTGCGCGGATCGTCAACATACATGTAAGGTTTGTGACAAGACATTCACACAAGGTTCTAATCTCAAACGCCACATGCTCACCCACACTGGGGATCGTCCCCATACATGCAGCGTGTGTGACAAGGATTTCACATACAGTAGCAACTTCAAACAACACATGCTAACCCACACTGGGGATCATCCCCATGCATGTAGTGTTCATGATAAGACATTCACACAGCGAACTATCCTCAAACAGCACATGTTTGTCGATACCGGGGAACGCCCCCATACATGCAGCGTGTGTGACAAGGATTTCGCACAGAGAAGCAGCCTCAAACAACACGTGCTAATCCATATCGCAGATCGTCCCCATACATGTAGTGTTTGTGACAAGAGTTTCACAAAAAGTGGTAACATCCAACAGCACATGCTCACCCACACTGGGGATCGTCCCCATACATGTAATGTTTGTGACAAGAGATTCACAAAAATGGCAACCTCCAACAGCACATGCTCACCCACACCGGGTATCGTCCCCATGCATGTAGCGTTTGTGATAAGACGTTCACACTGCGAGCTACCATGAAACGTCACATGCTCATCCACACCGGGGAACGCCCCCATACATGTAGCGTTTGTGACAATGATTTCACACAGAGTAGCAGCCTAAAAAAAGACATGCTCACCCACACTGGGGATCGTCCCCATACATGCAGCGTGTGTTACAAGGATTTCATACAGAGAAGCAGCCTCAAGCAACACATGCTCACACACACCGGGGATCGTCCCCATACATGCATCGTGTGTGACAAGGATTTCACACACAGTTGCAGCCTCAAACAACACATGCTAATCCACACCGGGGATCGCCCCTATACATGTAGTGTTTGTAATAAGACATTCACACGTCTTGCTAGCTTCAAACGCCACATGTTCATCCACACGGGGGATCATCCCTATACATGTAGTGTTTGTGGCGAGACATTCACACACCGTTACGAGGTTCAACGACACATGCACATACATACTGGGGATCGTCCCGATACACATACATGTGGCAAGACATTCACACAAAGTTCTAATCTCAAAGAACACATGTTCATCCATACTGGGGATCGTCCTCATACATGTAGTGTTTGTGACAAGACGATCAAACATGGCAGTAGCCTCAAATACCACATGTTGACTCACACTTGGGATCGTCCCCATGCATGTAGCGTTTGTGATAAGACATTCACACTGCGAGCTACCCTGAAACGTCACATGCTCATCCACACCGGTGAACGCCCCCATACATGTATATTTTGTGAGAAGGATTTCACACAGAGTAGCAGCCTCAAACGACACTTGCTCAATAACACCGGGGAACGCTCCATGCATGTAGCGTTTGGCACACGGATTTCGCACGGAGTAGCAGCCTCCAACAGCACATGCTAATCCACTCCCGGGATCGTCCCCGATACATGTAGAGTTGGTGACAAGACATTCACACAAAGTGGCAACCGGCAACAGCACTTGCTCGTTCATACTAGGGATCGTCCCCATACATGTAGTGTTGGTGAAAAGACATTCACACAAAGTGGCAACCTGCAACAGCATTTGCTCGTTCATACTCGGAATCGTCCCCATACATGTAATGTTGGTGACGAGACGTTCACACAAAGTGGCAACCTGCAACAGCATTTGCTCGTCCATACTCGGGATCGTCCCCATACATGTAGTGTTTGTGATGAGACATTCACACAAAGTGGCAACCTCAAACAGCACATGCTCGTCCATACTCGGGAGCGTACCCATACATGTAGTGTTTGTGACAAGGAATTTACACAAAGTGGCCAACAGCACATGCTCGTCCATACTCGGGATCGTCCCCATACATGTAATGTTTGTGACGAGACATTCACACAAAGTGGCAACCTCAAACAGCACATGCTCGTCCATACTCGGGATCGTCCCCATACATGTAGTGTTTGTGACGAGACATTCACACAAAGTGGCAACCTCAAACATCACATGCTCGTCCATACACGGGATCGTCCCCATACATGTAGTGTTTTTGTCAAGAAATTCACACAAAGTGGCCAACAGCACATGCTCGTCCATACTGCGGATCGTCTCCATACATGTAGTGTTTGAGACGAGACATTCACATACGACGGTAGCCTCAGACGCCATATGCACATCCACACAGGAGATCATCGCAAGGGCTTGTGGAAAGACAATCGCACACAGCTGTATCGTCATACGCAGCGCTGTTTGGCTAAATTTATTAAATCATGTTTTCACCAATAGTGTAATAGATAAGAGCAATTAAATACCAGTAGCCGATTTCATCAACATTACAAAATATACTTATCTAGCAAAGTATGCTTTGAGGGAGTAATCATTTATTTTTCCCGAAATACATTATTTCATATAGAACTAACCGTTGCATATATTTGATGATTAAAAGTATGCAGAATTATTATACTGAATTTATTACATTATCACAGCCAACATGGCTGTGATAATGTAATAAATTCAGTATAATAAAAAATAATAAAATTGAAAATTTCTCTCTCAAAGTATACTTTGCTAGATAAGTATACTTTGCAATGTTGGTGAAATATGCTACATGTACGCTGACCCGTGTGTACTTGCTTCTTGTACAAACTCAGTACTAAGACCAGTAGTAATAAACTGTACTGACTGTTGACTTTCAAAATTGCCGCCGTTCAAACATGTTTTGCCCATTTTTTTCACGAAATACACACGGTTCTCGTACCTGTTAACGGGGACAGAAAACGCAATACTAAATTAATCAGAGCTCCAGATAAGCTGCGTATTTGCGTAAATACCCAATTAAAATTGCCAACAACCCAATTGAAATAGCGAGTATCAAAAAGCTGTTACAATGTTGTGGTTCATTTATCATGCTGCAGAAAACAATAAACAGACCACAAATATAGCATAGTTTTCTTATTTTCAATGAAAACACATTTTGGTATTTCATTAGAATTAATTCTAATGTAATGCCAAGAAATGTTTTCATTTAGAAGCAAAGTATTCAATAATTGTTGTCTGTTGATGTGTAAACTGTAGTGGGATTTTATTTTACCAAATTAACATTTCGAAATACCCAATTGCTTCAGAAATGATGGAATGAAAATACTCAATTACTATAGTCTGTTTCACGAAAGCTGCCCAAATTGGGCAGCTTTCGTGAAACAGACTATAATTCCTTATCTGGAGCGCTGCTAATAAGAGTATAATTACTACAATGCAGATTGGCCTATGTTGTTTTCAATTCCAAAATGGCCATCCAATACATATGTGCGTTGTATCTTTGCACAACTGTTACAGTAGTCTAATAGTATAAGATGTAGCAGATAATTATGGATATTATTATTATTCTGAGCACATATTATTTATGGACGTTTGTTTCAGTATTGTAGATTTATGTATGCATTTGTATAGTATGAATTTCCGTTAGGAATATTGAAAGTCAAGATGGTCGCCACAAATGAAAATAAGTGAGATTGCAAACTGTAACGCAAAATTGAAATTGTTACCAGACCGGACAAAAATTTACCAGACCCAATTTTTTTTCGAAAAAATAAAATTGTTTTTGTATGATATTTAAGAGCTTTTTAGCTTTTTAAGTATATCAGTCATAAAAGAAAAGCTAGCTAGCACCAGAAGCGCATACTAAAGGAAGGTGATTTCATTGAAGCTTAGATTAAAAAAAAAACAAAAACGGACATGTCCGACGGACCGACGACTTTCGTGGAGACCGCTATTTGTGTATTTTATATAAATCTAGGCGTTTTATATACCCAATATGGCCACCTTTTACTGACACTATGACATACAATTGATTTAGGGTTGTGTATCAGAAGATATACACCAGAGAATATAGCAATTTATGACTAAAATGTGCGTAAATGTGCTTAAAACTGAGCAAGATACAGTCTGCTATGTTTATGTGTCACTTTGGAAAGTTAATGAGATTTTCATAAAATATGGAGTGTCGGCTTGCACTGTATGTAACCGCCCCTTGTAGGCGTGGTTTAGTATTACATGATTGCTGAGTCAGCAAGCCAGCATCATGACAGGCCCCGTGCGACCCCTATGAGTTAGTTGTATTTTAGCTAGCAGTTAGTGCCGATATATTATTAACTGAAACCAAATGAATGCGTTGTTATTATTCTGCCTTAATTACTATATCCACATATATACAAGACATTACATTGGCGACGAGTCTGGGAGTTTATGTGAACCAACCAATTGTGTTAATGTCTAGTGGATGGACAGAGGATTTAATTCCGGACTGTCAAAGTAATTGTTACAACGAAGGATACGACACAACCAAGAAACAAGTACTGAAAACAACTACAATGGCGTCGAAATTAGACATATAATATCTAGTCTGGACAATTTAACGTTCACGGTGAAAACGCAAATTTAAACAAAGCATGGGAACAGTATCTCAAACGTTTTCAATACTATATCAAAGCTTGTGGTGTCACGAAAGACGAACAAAAAAGGGCATTACTCCTACATGTGTCAGGAAGCCAAGTCCAAGACATCTTCGAGACAATGAACAATACGGGAACCACGTATGATCACGCCGTGACCAGCTTGTCCAACTACTTCCGACCCAGGAAAAACGTGTCTTACGACCGACACGTGTTTCGGCAGGCGAAACAAGAAGATGGCGAAACGATAGACAATTTTGTCGTCAGACTATCGAAGATGGCCGTTTCCTGCGAATACACGGATAACGACGAAATGGTACGTGATCAGATCGTCGACAACTGCCGATCGCACGAATTGCGGAAGAGACTACTATCCGAGACCGACCTCACACTGGATAAAGTCAAAACCATCGCACGTACGTACGAACTATCCGAAACTCGTGCAAACAAAATGGCAATGCATGATCGCCGCCCCACGGAGGAAGTCAACCAATTCTGGAAACCAAAACCGGGTAAACAACACGAGGTCACTACCAAACGAGGATACAGCCGTCCTGGTCAAACGCAGCAAGGAGCCAATGGATACAGATTCACCGGGTACTGACAGACACAGAAACGCACACCGGGCCAGCGTGCAGAAAAGACAGCCGTATGTTATCGTTGTGGAATCAAGGGACATTACGGAAAAGAATGCATCAAATCGCGAGGTGTCATTTGTAATGATTGTGGAAAAGAAGGTCATTTCGCGGAAATTTGTCAATCAAAAATCAAAAGTGTGCATGCTATAAATCAATCTGATGGTGATGAGGAAATATTTGTGTTACACGGAAAACAAGAGGCCAGTATAGATCTGAACATACAAGGTAAACAATTAAATGTTTTGATTGATTCTGATTCGTCTGTCAACGCTATTGACCTAGGAACATATGAACAACTTAAACTCGCCGATACTCCGTTACACAGGTCCGATGCCAAAATATACCCATATGGTGGTAAAACACCGATTCAGTTGTTCGGTAAAACAAAATTGCATATCACAGTCGCAGACCAAACGCACGACAGTGAATTTCAGATCATTAACGGAACCGGCAAACCGTTACTAGGTCACAAAACGGCTACCGAACTAGGCTTGTTGCATGTCGGCATGATACATAACGTCTCTGCATGTACAGACACAACTGATCAGATTATCAGGTCGTACGATGACCTATTTACAGGTATAGGAAAATTGAAAGATTTTCAGTTGCGACTACACATTGATAAATCGGTCAAACCAGTAGCACAACCAGCTCGGAAGATTCCATTTAAAATGCGTCAACAAGTTGAGCATAAATTACAGGAACTTGAGAAACTGGACATAATAGAAAAGGTCGACGGCCCAACTCCATGGGTTAGTGCCTTAGTACCGATACCGAAAAAGGATGGCGATATCAGGATTTGTGTAGATATGCGCCAAGCCAACAAAGCTGTCCAACGCGAACGTTTTCCGATGCCAAACATCGATGAAACGTTAGAAGAAATGAATGGTTCTGTCGTGTACTCGAAATTAGATTTTAAACAAAGTTTACATCAGATAGAAATCGAAGAAAAGTCGCGATATATCACAACATTTGCGTCACACAACGGGTTATACCGATACAAACGATTGATATACGGGATTAACTCAGCGCCCGAAACACACCAGCGAATTATACAACACACAATTCAAGATATTCATGGTTGCAAAAATATAGCAGACGACATAATCGTATTTGCGAGAAACCAGACTGAGCACGACGAGACTCTGAAACGTCTATTCGCGCACTTGCGAGAACGTAACTTAACACTCAACAAATCCAAGTGTGAATTTAACAAAACCGAACTAAGGTTCATGGGACATATACTGTCCAAAGACGGAATAAAAAATTGACGAAAGCAAGGTCAAGGTCGTCAAACAAACAAAACCTCCGCAGAATCCCACATAGGTTAAATCATTCCTAGGGTTAATCAACTATTGTTCAAAGTTTGTTCCAAACTTCGCGACAATTGCGGAACCATTGCGCAAATTAACGCGTAAAGATGTAGAATGGGAATGGAGCACCGAACAGCAAAATGTGTTCGAAACGCTCAAACAATCAATCACCAGCGCGGAAGTGATGTCTTACTACAATCCCGTAGCCGAGACAAGCATTGTAGTGGATGCGTCCCCGTACGGACTTGGAGCTATTTTAAGCCAAAAACAACCAAACGGCGAAGTTAAACCGGTCGCGTATGCCAGCCGAACTTTAACTCCAGTAGAACGACGGTTTTCTCAGACCGATCGCGAGGCATTGGGAGTTGCATATGCCATCCAGCGATTTAACGTGTATCTGTACGGTATGGATTTTGTTGTCTACACTGATCACCGCCCACTAGAGAACATATTCTCAAAGTCGCATGAAGCTACGCCACGTATCCAACGCTGGATACTCAAATTACAGTCATACAACTTCACAGTTAAATACATACCAGGGCATTTGAACGCAGCAGATAGGTTGTCAAGGTCACCCCTGACTGACACACGTGACTATCTCGATAACGGTGCCGAGATGTATGTTAATTACATACTGACCTCCACCCTGCCTAAGGCAATCTCCCTAGATCAAATGAGACACGCGTGCGAAAGCGATAAACTGTTGTCAAACGTTTGTAAGTGTCTTGAAACAGAGTCTGAGAACATATTACCAGATTAGGAATGAATTAACGGTACACAACCACATGGTACTCAAAGGTAACAAGATTATTGTGCCGCAATCGTTGCGAAAACGCGTCATAGATTTAGCACACGAATCGCATATGGGCATTGTAAAAACAGACGGTCCGTGAAAAAAGTGGCCATGGATTTGACTGGTCCGTACGGAAATAACGAACATTTACTCGTTGTAATTGACTACTATTCGCGATTTCCCATGGTTACCATTCTTAAATCTACAACAAGTATGGCGATCATAAACAAACTCGGGCGATGTTTAGCTTGATGGGAAATTGTGACGAAATTGTAACTGACAACGCGAGTAATTTCGTTTCTGGGGAATTTTCACAATTTCTCCAGGAAAATGGCATTAAACACACGCGTGTTACACCATATTGGGCCAGAGCAAACGGTTTAGTTGAAAACTTTAACAAATCGCTGAAGAAGGCAATCCGTGCCGCCGTGCTCGAAAGGAAAAACTGGCGAACTGAATTGTACACATTCTTGTTACATTATCGCGCTACACCGCATTGCACGACCGATGTCTCGCCAGCTGAATTGTTATACAACCGGCAAATAAAGACCAAATTACCGCAGCTTATCAAAACCGCGGTACCGCGTAAATTCAAAGTAAATGCGCGACGCACAGCAAAAACAGAATATGAAAGATAATGCAAACAAAAACAAAGCGAGCTCTTTCACAAAGTACAAATCTGGCAATTCTGTTATTGTAATACACTCCCGCCTGCGATTCGCTTACCAAGAATTGCAATCCAGCGGTCCTTGAATTGCAATTCTTCCCCTCTGGAATTGCAGTCTAATTGCGGTCCAAACGCGGTCCCGTTTTTGCGGTCATTCTTTCGCGATACCGTTTGTGCGGTCATTCTTTCGCGGTCCAGTTTGTGCGGTCATTCTTTCGCTATTTGCGGTAAAAACTTACCGTATCATAGTATAGTACAGTTTGTTTACATTATCAGTGATTATACAAACGTACTATACGAATATTATACAAACATACGATATCCGTTCGTATATACGATATATCCGTACGGATATGGTATGAATATAAAGTGGGTCATCGTGTGGTTAAAATATACCGATGCACCGGTTCATTTCGAATGTAAACATCCGGTTTTCATTTCGATCATCTGCCACAATTTTAAGTTTTTCAAAATGAATAAATTTTCAGTTTTACGATACAGAAACAATATTTAAAACTGAGGATTGTGAAGTACTGTATCACAGTACATATACATGTGTGTTCAATATACAGTAATTCATCAGTAATTCATCACTGTACTCCGCACCACCGCAGGGGACACAAAACAATAATCCCCCACACACACCAGCCATCTACATTTGGCGTCCTAAAAGTTCCGGTCTATATCCCACAGTGGGAACAATGTGTATCACCACCACCACCAGTTTTTGTCTATGACTACACTACACCCACCCCCCCCCCCCGACCACCACTTCTGTCTGTAACACAGGATGACGTGACCGACTGATCAAGTGCTAAACTAGTCCTGGTGCGATGACCGACTGATCAAGTGCTAAACTAGTCTTGGTGCGATGGCCGACTGATCAAGTTCTAAACTAGTCATGGTGCGATGGCCGACTGATCGAGTGCTATACTAGTCCAGGTGCGATGGCCGACTGAGCAAGGGCTAAACTAGTCTTGGTGCGATGGCCGACTGATCAAGTTCTAAACTAGTCGTGGTGCGATGGCCGACTGATCAAGGGCTAAAGTAGTCTTGGTGCGATGGCCGACTGATCAAGTTCTAAACTAGTCGTGGTGCGATGGCCGACTGATCAAGTTCTAAACTAGTCCTGGTGCGATGGCCGACTGAGCAAGGGCAAAACTAGTCTTGGTGCGATGGCCGACTGATCAAGTTCTAAACTAGTCCTGGTGCGATGGCCGACTGATCAAGTTCTAAACTAGTCTTGGTGCGATGCCCGACTGATCAAGTTCTAAACTAGTCGTGGTGCGATGGCCGACTATTCAAGTTCTAAACTAGTCCGCGTGCGATGGCCGACTGATCGAGTGCTATACTAGTCCTGGTGCGATGGCCGACTAATCAAGGGCTAAACTAGTCTCAGTGCGATGGCCGACTGATCAAGGGCTAAACTATTCCTGGTGCGATGGTCGACTGATCAAGTTCTAAACTAGTCCTGGTGCGATGGCCGACTGATCAAGTTATAAACTAGTCCTGGTGCGATGGCCGACTGATCGAGTGCTATACTAGTCCTGGTGCGATGGCCGACTGATCAAGTGCTAAAGTAGTCCTGGTGTGATGGCCGACTGATCAAGTTCTAAACTAGTCCTGGTGTGATGGCCGACTGATTGAGTGCTATACTAGTCCTGGTGCGATGGCCGACTGATCAAGTGCTAAAGTAGTCCTGGTGTGATGGCCGAATGATCAAGTGCTATACTCGGCATGGCCGACTGATCACTTGCTATACTGGGCATGGTGAGATGGCCAACTGATCAAGTGCTATACTGGGCATGGTGCAATGGGAGACTGATCAAGCGCTATACTAGTTATGGTGCGATGGCAGACTGATCAAGTGCTCTACTAGTCCTGGTGCGATGGCCGACTGATCAAGTGCTGTACTCGGCATGGCCGACTGATCACGTGCTATACTGGGCATGGTGAGATGGCCAACTAATCAAGTGCTATACGTACTGGGCATGGTGCAATGGGCGACTAATTAAGCGCTATACTACACTCCCGCCTGCGATTCACTTACCAAGAATTGCAATCCAGCGGTCGTTGAATTGCAATTCGTCCGCTCTGAAATTGCAGTCTAATTGCGGTCCAATCGCGGTCCCATTGTTGCGGTCATTCTTTCGCGATACCGTTTGTGCGGTAATTCTTTCGCGGTCCAGTTTGTGCGGTCATTCTTTCGTGATACCGTTTGTGCGGTCATTCTTTCGCTATTTCCGTTAAAAACTTACCGTATCATCGTATAGTACAGTTTGTTTACATCATACAAACGTACTATACGAATATTATACAAAAACATATGATATCCGTTCGTATATACGATATATCCGTACGGATATGGTATGAATATACAGTGGGTCATCGTGCGGTTAAAATATACCGATGCACCGGTTCATTTCGCATGTAAACATCCGGTTTTCATTTCAATCATCTGCCACAATTTTAAGTTTTTCAAAATGAATAAATGTTCAGTTTTACGATACAGAAACAATTTAAAACTGAGGATTGTGAAGTACGGTATCACAGTGCATATACATGTGTGTTCAATACAGTAATTCATCAGTAATTCATCATTGTACTCCGCACCACCGCTGGGGACACAAAACAATGATCCCCGACACACACCAGCCATCTACATTTGGCGTCCTAAAAGTTCCGGTCTATATCCCACAGTGGGAACAATGTGTATCACCACCACCACCAGTTTTTGTCTATGACTACACTACACCACCCCCCCCCCCCCCCCCGACCACCATTTCTGTCTGTAACGCAGGATGACGTGGCCGATTAATCAAGTGCTAAACTAGTCCTGGTGCGATGGCCGACTGATAAAGTGCTATACTAGTCTTGGTGCGATGGCCGACTGATAAAGTTCTAAACTAGTCTTGGTGCGATGGCCGACTGATCAAGTTCTAAACTAGTCATGGTGCGATGGCCGACTGATCAAGTTCTAAACTAGTCATGGTGCGATGGCCGACTGATCGAGTGCTATACTAGTCCTGGTGCGATGGCCGACTGATCAAGTGCTAAACTAGTCTCGGTGCGATGGCCGACTGATCAAGGGCTAAACTATTCCTGGTGCGATGGTCGACTGATCAAGTTCTAAACTAGTCCTTGTGTGCTATACTCGGCATGGCCGACTGATCACGTGCTATACTGGGCATGGTGAGATGGCCAACTGATCAAGTGCTATACTGGGCATGGTGCAATGGGCGACTAATCAAGCGCTATACTACTTATGGTGCGATGGCAGACTGATAAAGTGCTCTACTAGTCCTGGTGCGATGACCGACTGATCAAGGGCTAAACTAGTCCTGGTGCGATGGCCGACTGATCAAGTTCTATACTAGTCCTAGTGCGATGGTCGACTGATCAAGGGCTACACTAGTCCTGGTGCGATGGCC
The DNA here is from genome assembly GCA_029237695.1 of Conchocele bisecta. NCBI lineage: Eukaryota > Metazoa > Mollusca > Bivalvia > Lucinida > Thyasiridae > Conchocele > Conchocele bisecta. Next base: position 23,878,278 of record CM055279.1, on the reverse strand, counting down.
GACTGATCCAGGGCTAAACTAGTCCTGGTGTGATGGCCGACTGACCAAGGGCTAAACTAGTCCTGGAGCGATGGCCGACTGATCTAGTTCTATACTAGTCATGGTGAGATTGCCGACTGATCAAGTGCTAAACTAGTCCTGGTGGCTGGTGCGATAACCATGTTTCCTTAAAATGTTACCAAGACATTACTATTTATTTTTTGATGTGCAATGATCATACTTTATAATCTGTCAAAAACATTATTTTTTCAGGGAAACACATTTAATTAGTATAAGTAATAAAAAAATATCATGCCCCATTTGCCTATGAAAATAGCCTGATATCACCGCGTGTCACTATCAGTGAAATAAACATTACTAAATGATTATATCCATATAACGGGCACTCGTAATGTTTAGAACTGGTGGAATAGTGACAAAATTATACATTTATTTAATTCTACAAATAACTGAGAATACACATAACTTTAATTGTTGTGCCTACTGAGTGGGTATGTACCTTTAATTAGCATAACTTATTAAAAACAAGAAATGCGTCTGTCGAACGCGGATGCCACCTGCAGCATATTTGAGAAACTGTGACAAAGTGGTTAACCGAAAAGTGTGACGGACGGACAGACGGACGGACGGAAGGACTGTCCAAACACTATATACCACCCGTTTCTTTGAAACCCGGTGGCATAAAAATATCATGCCTCATTTGAATATGAAAATAGCTTGATACCACTGCTAGTCATTATCAGTAAAATAAATATTACTAAATGATTATATATGGATAGCGGGCACACATAATTTTTAGAACTGGTGGAATAGTGACACAATTATACACTTATTTAATTGCTATAAAGAACAGTTTGTGCCTACTGAGTGGGCATGTACCTTTAAAAACTTTAACCTTAAATCAAAAAAATTTAACCGGACGCACAAAGTGACGTACATATGGATGTACGTACGTATGTAGGCCAATGTGACAACTATATCGCACTGTCCACATGCAGGCATGTCAAAAACTTTGAGGTAAATTTCAAAGTAATTTGACCTTGATATTGGGCACAGGGGTTGCAGAGGTTGAGCATAGAATGAAAATATGGATGATGATAAACACACATGTGAAGCTTCGAGTGAATTGGCGAAGCTGTTTCTGAGATATAGTGTTCTTAAAAACTTTAACCAATGGTAAATAAAAACCAGATGGCCATGGCCCGCATGTTGAGCCCACCGAGGCATTTGATGGTGTCGGAGTATATTTATTTGAAGTTTGAATTAACGTATGTAAAAGCTTTAACGCAAATTTGAAAGTCATTTGACCTTGATCTTGGGCATGTGGGTCGCATGCGTGGGCTATAATATTAAAATGGTTAGGGTTAGGGAAAGAATTATCTGATAAAGAATTATCTGAAGTTTGAAGCAAATCTGGGTAAGTGTTGTGGAGATATAAGGTATGCAAAAACTTTAACAAACATTTCAAAGTCATTTGACCTTGACCTTGGGGCACAGGGGCCGCATGAGTGGGACACAGAATGAATATATGGATGATGACTAATAAGCATTTGATGTTTCAAGTCAATGCGACTTAGGATATGGTATTTAAAAACATACACCGATTTCGGACGGACTGACGCACGGACGTCATTGTGATCACCAAGTCTCGCTTTCCGCAAGCAGGCTCGGCAAAAAAAATACAGATGGACGTCAATGTGCAGACTATATCGCACTGTCCGCAGGCGGTCGCGACAACAATTGTCCAACCCCTTTTTAAAGGTGCAAGCCCACTCAGTAGGCTAAAAATGCTCTTTATGGGAATTAAATAAATGTATAATTGTCACTATTCCACTAGTTATAAACATTATGAGTGCCCGCTATACAGACATAATCATTTAGTAATATTTATTTTACAGATAGTGACGCGCGGTGGTATCGGTATTTTCATGTGCAAATGGGGCATGATATTTTATAATTATTTATACTATTAAATTAAATGCATTAACTGAAAAAAAAATTGACAGATTATAAAGTATGATCATTGCACATCAAAAAATAAATACAGAGAATAAATAGTAATGTCCGTTAACATTTTAAGGAAACACGGTTATCGTCCCTGATATCAATGTGGAAATTTTCTTCTGATAAAAATGTATAATAATGCCAAACAATACGTGGGTAATGGTAAATGATTGTTTAAATGGCCAGAAAATGTCTCCGATGATGTCTCTGACATAAAGAACATTTTGTGCCTACTGAGTGGGCATGTACCTTTAACGCTAGCTCCGCCCTGTCCAGTGAGACGTATGCATGTGTTAAGTTTCATAAACAATATTGCAAAGGGTGTTCGCGTTATGCTCCGGACAAATCAGTGCGCGAAAAAACAAAGGGAGATAACTAAGCTAGAAAATGTGTTCATAGAACACGGATACCCCACATATCGCTTTGATAGTAAACAAGACAAAATTCCAGTGTCCAAAAGCCAAGGGAGAGATAATCCATGACACGGGGTTCGAATCAAAAATCGAAATAAACTTTCCGCATCTACTCATCATAAGGAAGCTACATATCAAATTTCAGTGCTGTAGCTATTACAAAAGTTTTACGAGTTACAAGGCAAAATTTTCAAATTCTAATTCAAAAAGAGGGAGATAATCCATGACTCGGGGGTCGAATGAAAATAAACTTTGCAAATCTACTCATCATAAGGACATACCAAGTTTCAGGTGTGTAGCCATTAGGGTTTAAAAGTTTTACGAGCTACAAGACAAAATTGGAAAATTCTAACTTGAAAAGGGGGACATAATCCATGACCATGGGGTCAAATCAAACATACATGTACCAAGGTACATGTATGTAGCTATTACGGTTTAAAAGTTTTTTGAGTTACTAGGTTGGTGACGGACGGAAGAACGGACAAGGTCAAGGGTAACACTAAATGCCCCCTCCACTATCGTGGTGAGGCAAAAGTTGTCATATACAAGTAACTTACCTTAATTCATCAGTTACACATCAGACGATGAATGAACTTTAATTCTGGTGTAGAATATTAAAGTTATTCATTATATTCAATAGTGCTGCTTTGACAGGACGTGAAATTAAAACATGCATGACATGATCTGGAAGAAAAACCACAGACCAAGCACGCATATTCAGAATCACGTCTGTCGGTTCTTATCCAGCTCCGATTTCTGTCACCTATCCACAAAATCCAGAATCCAACATTGTCGCAAATTTAATCCTCTATGTTGGTGTACGTTAGAACAAAATGTCACTTAGTATATTATCCAATCCATTGTAATCTCTTGTTTCTCTAAATAAATGCGTCCAACAATCCCTGTAGCTGCTATCGTGATAAAACATGTTAAAGGTTCCGTCAACGCCTCACATATTGATCTTAATATCCACCATTTTTATTCCAAGTACCAGAATAATGATGTTTCCATGCGCCGTCGTAGTGTTATCTGTCAGATTCCGTTGTTTATTTGATCAAATTGATGGACAAATTTGTGTCCGCTAATGTCGCCAAGAGCATAATCTGTGACGTTGACTGTAATAATTTGGCATAACTTCTAGCTTGTGAATTTTTGGTTGAATGAAGTGATCACTATGGTGAATAAGTGTGTAGTTGTGCCCGGTTTGCTCAGCAGGTAGAGCGATGGTGTGGTAAACCAGAGATCCCCGGTTCGATTCCGGGCTGGTGCACATCTTTCTCACCCTGTGACATTTAGCGCCCAACGTGGTTGCGGGAAGTAACTCTGCAGAATACTCCCGCATCGTCCGTACCGAGAGTTTATAATGGTGCTCTCCGTAGGTTTCCCCTGCAAAGTACCAAATCACATCTGATTTGCACTTCAACTGTTAATTGCGACATATTTTCTGTATTTTTCAATTGAAAGAAATGTCAGTATTATACTTATTCATTTCTGTGTAATAAGTACAGAAAAATATGTCACAATTAACAGCTAAAGCGCGAATGAGATCCGATTCGGTACTCTGCAGGAAAAACCTATGGAGCACCGGAACTCTGGGTACGGACGATAATTGAGTATTTTGTTGCCCAACAAAGGACCGCGACTGATAAATACTCCCAAATTGTACCCAAACATGGAATTCGGAGACAAAAATTAAACATAGAATTCGAGGACGAATTTCAATTTGGCGGAGAAGAATGTCACAGTACGCAACTGACCATGGGGATGAAGTGTGTATGATCTGTGCCTTGTTAGCTTGCTTCGGGCCAATAGAAATCAACAGCCAGAACAGAACAGAACGTTTGCAGTAATATAAATCTAATTCCAAAATAAATTTTTAATATTTTTTCTATGATCAGGTTTCGAAAATTAAAATATGCTTTTCTTTTAAAATTATTATCAATATGTTCACCATGTTATTATGGTTAATATGCAATTCACAGTCTCCTTGCAGCTTGAAATTGAAAGACATTATGAAAAGTTGTGTTGATCTCAGAAATTGTCATGTCGACTATAGGATCGCGTCGAAATAATGTTAACAGAATAGGAAAACGTAATTTAATACCGACGAAAAAGTAAACAAAACACAAAATTGATGCTTAGTTTTGCAATATTATACCGTAGAACACACATTATAATTTGATTTTATATGAAAATAAATATATTGTGAGTATGGTGGTGTCTATTAATGTGTTCTTGATATTCGGAACAGCAGTGACGACATTTTGTTTTGTCCAAGAAATTTTCAAGGTCAATGTTTCACTGTTTGTCTCGCAATAACCCGCCGCTTTATATTTGCACACCAACAAAACAGATCACCAATACCGCTGACTTTCTAGCCACTTTAAATGAAATAGATGGGATAACATTTTGGATTGGAACATGGATACGTTTGTAAACTATTTCGATTTTATTGCCGCATTGGTCAAGCAGAGCGGTCCGCTGGTTTGACCGCAGAGCGCAGCGTAAAGCGGTCATTCTTTCGCAGTTTAAAGTAAACTGCAATTAAAAGCGGAGCGCAGCACTAACTGCGATATAAGTATTGCAATTCCGCAACCAACTCTTTGGACCGCAGTCACATGATTGCAGTCCGATTGCAACTAATGGGAACGCGAATTGCAATCCTGCGCTCCAGGAATTGCAATTCGCCTGGTAAGTGAACCGCAGGCCACTCTGTAAGACGTAATCAAACAAAGCTTTCACCATCGTGGGAGGAAACACCTCTCACTATAGTGAAACAAAAGGGAACAATGGTTCTCATGAAATCAAGTACTGGCCAATTGTTACGGAGAAATGTATGTCATGTAAGATCGTATTTTGTAAAGGAACAGAATAGTAATTCCACGTGCATACCACAAAATGCACTAAACCAAGGACACAAGCGTGTTCTCAAAACACCAAGTCGGTACACTGGATTTCACATGGGATGACAACATGTATTAATGAACTGAATGTGAACACAGGACGTCACTGTCAAATGACTGTTTACTACATAAACAGAGCTGTCGGAACTTCCGCCAAACCCAGCGTTACCAATCACCCACACACGTGTTTCATGTTTATTGTTTTAATTACATTTGTCATGATGTATACATGTATCAGTTTCCCACATGCGTCTATCAATCTAAATAGGAGAGAGATGCACTGTATGTAACCGCCCCTTGGAGGCGTGGTTTAGTATTACATGATTGCTGAGTCAGCAAGCCAGCATCATGACAGGCCCCGTGCGACCCCTATGAGTTAGTTGTATTTTAGCTAGCAGTTAGTGCAGATATATTATTAACTAAAACCAATGCGTTGTTATTATTCTGCCTTAATTACTATATCCACATATATACAAGACATTACACGGCTATCTATAGCAATATATTGTATATCGCACTGCATTGTCCCAAGGCCCAGTAAATTAAAATCATTGTGAGCGTTAACACTCCATTAATTGTATCCCCCGGACTTCGTCGGGGGATACTATGGGTTTGACACCGTGCCGCGTCCGCGTACGCGTCCGCGTACGCGTCCGCGTACGCGTCCGCGTCCGCCGCAGACACTTCTTGTTCGGAGCATAACTCGACCACACTTTGGAATACTTTCATGAAACTTCACACATACATAGACCACGACCCGAAGGTGTGTCGCGCACAAGAATGACAACTCTTGCATAGCTAATTTTTTAGTTATCTCCCTTTTTTGTTTCGCGCACTGATTGAGCATAACTCGACCACCCTTTGGAATATTTTCATGAAACTTCACACATGCATAGACCACGACCCGAAGGTTTGTCTTGCATGAGAATGACAACTCTTGCATAGCTAATTTTTGAGTTATCTCCCTTTTTTCTTTTCGTGCAATGATTTCCTGTCCGGAGCATAACTCGACCACCCTTTGGAATATTTTCATGAAACTTCACACATGCATAGACCACGACCCGTAGGTGTGTCGCGCACAAGAATGACAACTCTTGCATAATTTTTGCGTTATCTCCCTTTTTTGTTTCGCGCACTCTACAAACTGGACATTAATGCATGAAGACCCGTTTTCTCGTGTGCTCTGTACACCTTACCTGTAGAGTGAACAATAGCCTTCTCTAGTTGAACAATAGTGACTGGGAGAACCATTCACCTGTGCATGTGCTATCATGTGCAAATGTTCAGACTGACCACTGACCACTGACCACTGACCACTTACAGGTAATTTATACAGGTAAATGATTATATTACATTTCCGTAAACTGTGTTGAAAATATTGTGGCAATATGTGGACCTGTGCAGATATGATATGTAGATAAATATAGGACTATTAAAAAAATTCTGGGCTCTAATAGTGGCCATCTTAGATTTTGTTATCCATGGAAGGCCAGCATCACAATGTATTTACCCTAAAATTAAACAATAAGAACATGAATTCGTGTGGTTTCTCTCATCTTATATCATTAAGAACAGCAACACAATTTGATTCTCCATATAACGAGACCTATTTATGTGCTGTTTCAAGATAGCATAGAGAGGCAATCTTGGATTTAAAACTAAGTATAATATACAGCCGAGCAATAACAAGTTTGCAAGGTTATACACTAGTTTTAAGAAAACAAATTTGTTTTATAATTGTAACGTATATAATACATATATAACATATTTAATACTTTTAAAGATTTTACAAAACAACCATCTTGGATTTCAAAGCATTGCTGATCTCCAAATTATCAAACTGCTTTTACAGCAGATGTAGACTGCTAAAATGTGTGAAATACTCGTGACTTTGTACTTTTAGCCGATATGCCATCTTGGAAATGTTGTATTTTGTTATTTCAAGATGGAACATGGTGGCCATCTTGGATTTTCAAACTCCAATAACATCCAACCTAACATACAGATCTTCCAGTAGGTATGATCTGCTGAAATTAGCCAAAATGTCACACAATGTGTACCTTTAGCTTACAATATTGCCCACATACAATATGAAGTATTATGTATTTTAAGATGGTGGACGTTGACCATCTCGGAATTAAAAGTCCAAACTAAAAATTAACCATAGCAGTAGCTTTGGCATGTTATAATTATTGGGAAACGACACCGTATTTGTGTTTCGTATCTCATTACAGAGATAATGCATTTTATATATTTCAAAATTACGTTGGCGGCCATTTTGAATTTTGTGCTCTAAACATTTTCCCATAATTTTTGAAAACTGCATAGAAGATGTATTTTCCTAAAATGGTTCAAGTTGACTAATAAAAATATATAAAAAAGATAGGAACATAATGGTCACGGAATCCTCCGAAATTACCCTACTATTCTGTAACCGTCGCCTAGTCCGCAAAGCGTGCAGTATGCGTGTAAGGAATAAGGAACGACATTGTCAAGCTAAACGACAATTATGGTCTATATTCCCGGATGACGGACGTAATCTTACAATGTCAACAACGTCGCAACATATCAGTCTGCGCATCCGCGTAGTCTTATCTGTAGCAGATTTCATCAAAATTATAGAGGGCGTAATCATTTATTTTCCCGAAATGCATTTTTTCATATAGAACTAACGACTGCATATATTTGATGATTAAAGGTACATGCCCACTCAGTAGGCACACCATGTTCTTTATATAAATTAAATAAGTGTATAATTGTTTCACTATTCCACCAGTTCTAAGAATTACAAGTGCCCGCTATACAGATATAATCATTTAGTAATACTTATTTTACTGATAGTGACTCGCGGTGGTATGAGGCTATTTTCATATGCAAATGAGGCATGATATGCTTTAATTAGTTATGCTAATAAAATGCGTCACCTGAAAAATATAATATTTTCGACAGATAATAAAGTATGATCATTGCACATCAAAAAATAAATACGGATAATAAATAGTAATGTCCGTTAACATTTTAAGGAAACACGGCTTTCGCCCCTGATATCAGTGTGGAAATTTACGTCGGGATATAATATGTATAATACTGCCATTCAATACATAGGGTCGTGTGAGAGTTGATCTGGTAGAACTGGTGGAATAGTGCCACAATTATACACTTATTTAATTCCTATAAGAAACATTTTGTGCCTATTGAGTGGGCATGTACGTTTAAAAGTATGAATAATTATTATACTGAATTCATTACTGGCTGTGATAATGTAATAAATTCAGTATAATAAAAATAATAAACTTATCCTTAAATTGAACTCCCTCAAAGTGTACGTAGCGAAATAAGTATACTTGCAATCTTGGTGAAATAGGCTACAGGTCTACGCTATTCTCCATTGGGTTAAATACCCGCTATATATAGAATTATTATACTGAATGTATTACATTATCACAGCCAAAATGGCTGTGATAATGAAATAAATTCAGTATCATAAAAAATAATAAATTTATCCTTAAATTGACGATTTCTCCCTCAAACTATACTTTGCTAGAAAAGTATACTTTGCAATTTTGATGAAATCGGCTACAGGTCTACGCTATTCTCCATTGGGTTAAATACCCGCTATATCATGATCATCGTTTGATTCAAAGATAATTGCTACGGTAAATGTGATATAATATATGTATAACATACACTAATATATGTATAACATATATGTGAACACTGTCTCGTTACTGTAACCTATATAGCACATGGAGCGGCCAAGTCTGCCATCTTTGTATGTTCCAGCTATCAGCCAGTTTCACCTGTTCTGCATTTAGACAAAGAACTCAAAATGTGAAGTAGAACATGTGATATAATGTAGCTAATCACATGCAGAAAAGCCATTAGAACGGAATTATATCCATTATATTACACCAAACTGTAAAATATGTCAGTTTTCTGGACAGGTTTGTGCCCGTGCTTTTAGCATCATGAACCACCATTTTCATTATAGATAGCCTCATACACAGTAAATCGCACAGTGTATCACTTTTACCTTGCAAACCGCATAACACGTACCATATATACCCACTACTGTACTTTCTTATTAGCTATCCAATCCACTGACATGTAAGCAATTACCTGAATGTATTGTCCCGGGTGTCTACTCACCTACTATGTGAGTAAATATGGCTTTAACTATGGGCAGCGTGTACACTAACAATAGGTTGTGCATAATATGTATAGCTTGCCGTTGTAATATCTGTCTAGTATGTATTGCACAAACTTTTATTTGGTTTCCTGTCATACTAAATGCTGTATGTGTCAAACGCACGATTCAGATAAGTTTTGTATCTAAAGAGTGTTATACCCCCATATTTCAAATTCAATGCGTAGTCAAATGTGTTATTGACTTTCTTCCTTATAGGAAACAAATGATAAAACTTTTGTTTTTAACATTCACTTAACTAAGTACATTTCAACATTATTGCAGTATTTTCACTACTGATTGTGAAAATCAATGCGTATTTTGACTTTGCTGTGAGTATTGTGTACTACCACTTTTGATAATAAATGCGTATTTTGCTAACATAAGTGCGTAAAATACGCAAATCTGCACCTTATCTGGAGTTCTGGGTCCCGTTATCAGAAGAGGCCGTACATTGGTCCGTTTCTTTCACAGTTTGTCAGATATTGTCGCCGTGAAGACACGGACAATACTAGGAAGCGTCGCATATTTACCACAACAACGACTTAGCGGGGTGCACATACATTTCTTGATTTCCGATAAAGTGGAGAGGGCAAAGGTCACAGGAGATTCCATATTGAACCACAATAGGTAAAGTTGGTGTGTTAAAATGTAAAACTGACATGGCATGACGATGTAGCATGTACATGTGTGTGACCAAATGTTGTCCGACATACATGCATATTTAAACGGTCAGGCATATTCTGAATCAATTTATCACTTTTGTAGTCCCGTATTTGCTACAATATAAAATATTTAGCACATGCATCCGAATCGTATCTGTATCACAACGACATGCTTCAGGAACTCCATGGGAAATTCATGCATTTTAAGAGTCAGCCTTCTTTTTATTTCGGGAAATTTTGTCAAATATAGATTTTATTACGAAAAATGGATTTCGCTATGGGACTAATGTGGAAGAGCTGTGGGAGGAGTTAATAAACGAAACATTTTGGAATTTGACTCCGAAAACTGGCTAGATAGCTTGGAAATGATCTAACTAAGAAAACAAAAGTTACATTTTGAAAATCAGTCCAGTATTTCTGAAATTCTAAAAATGTCCCCAATGTTAAATCCCCATAGACATCTTCACTCTGTGAAGATGTCTATGGGGATTTAATATGGTGAAATTGTTTTTTCACAATAAAATCAATATCAGGAAATAAAAAGAAAGCTTATGCGTAAATTTTGCTTTAATTTAATATTATCGAAAAAATATTATTTTTGCATTGTTTATATAGCCGTAAAATATGGTCAGGTTTCGTGAAACAGACAGTAGTTGAACAATCTGTTGATATAGTTGTGTGTGAATACGATAACTAGCCTAGTTTACCTGTTCTTTGGAAATGAATTGTTCCAGTAAAGTTTCGTTATCGTACTATATCTATAACACGTAGATCTACTGAGTGGGCGTTTCGGAAAAAGTAAATATTTAATAATAATTAAGATTTAACAATTACAAAACAGTTTATACCAATCTCTGATTTAAATAAGGTATAATGGCAAGTTTCTGCAGTAGCTCGATTTATAAAATGTCGGATTTTGTCATAGATATGTACAACTGTGAGCCGTGTAAACAGAATACATTGGATAAAGAAGCCACCGACTTCTGTTGTGAGTGCGATAAATATTTGTGTGCGACTTGCACTACCGCTCACCAGGGTTCGAAGCCATCCAAAGGTCACAGAATAATGTCCGTGGGGGAGCTGACGTCGATAATATATCCGTCTGTTGTTGCGTCCAAAATTACATGCTGCGAAAACCATACAAGTAAAGAGAACGAATGGTATTGCAAGGTTCATGGCGTCATGTTTTGTGATGGCTGTAAATCCACCAGACACCGGGGATGCAAACTAACTAGGGCGTCAGAAATGGCCAAGGCATCTAGCTATAAACAACAACTGTCTGACTTGGAAGACGCGCTACGCTTGATGGGAACCCGCCTAGACATACTAAAAAAAGCGAGTGAACAAAGCGGGACACATATTAAAGACGCCGCTAAATCGTGTGAGGCAGACGTTAAAAAACTCAAAAAGAAGATATGCGACTGGGCGAAGACACTTGAAAAGACAATGTTAGCCGATATTAAAAAGGCCTCGACAGACGCCCTGTATGCTGTCTCCGAACAACAGAGGGTTTTCATCAGGTAACTTGCTTTGATATTGGCCTAATACATACTGACTGGTACATGTATATTTAACAGATGTGTCCTAGCTTCTATTGATTTTATAGCCACATTCGGGTCACGCCGGCTCCAAAAATGCTTTAGCTCACGTTTCCTTGGTCAAATGGCGTCACATTATGCTAGCCAATGACGTCAGTGTAAATGCCGCAACGCAAACACATAACAGCTACGCACTCATGCGTTCTTTTCAACGAATTTTGTAGCATAAACCGTTACCTGACAAATAGAATACTGTGCTGGTGTGGTTTGATATCAACTTGTCAGACACGGCTGGCAAACGGTATTTATCCTGTCAACACAGTGCGGATGTGCCGTGAAACGCGGTGCAGTGAAACATTTTTGATATCCTGTTAATACGACCTAATCACTGCGTATGAATATGTACGATGGCTGGGGTTATTTTAAAGCTATTTGTAGGTGTTGATGGGATAAATAGAATAGTATGTTAGTGACGTGAATGGAAACAATATCTGGCGCGGCAAGGAAACGGGATGTGCTCGGCAGAGCCTCGCCCATCCCGTTTCCTAAGTCTTGCCAGATATGTTTTCCCATTCACGACACTAACCTACTATTCTCTATGTATTCCTATAGCTCCAATAGCCTGGCCTGATAAACTCGAAATATAACTACACTAGCCCAGTATTCTCTATATACTTGTCAGGTAACGAGTGGCGGCGCGTTGAACAAATACACGTGACTGATAGCATTATGTTGTATTAGCGGAATTGATATGCGTGATTTTAAGCTGAATTGTGCATTTTGTGATACAAGCATGAAATTTGGTACAGTTGTAGATCACATCATATTAAAGGATTTTAGCTATATGGACATTTCAGATTCGTCATGTGACTGAAAGTTTTAAAAATGGCTGCCAATAATGTTAGATGCATTAATTTGCCTGAATAATAATAATATAAGTATTATTTTCTCTCACAACATTTAGCATATTCTCTAATTGAATACTTGTACTATCCATACGAGTTACATGTTTTAACAATGGCTACAATTTTAAACTGGCCGCCAAAATAGCTCCAAACATATATTTTAGTAGGTTTTCAAATATTTGATGCACGTGATACGGAACTGTCGTCTCCTAATAGTGTTTACATTAGTAGATGGGATTTGGAATGATAACTACTAATTCAGTATAACTGCGAATCCTTTAATTACTATTGTAATGAAGAAAACGTAACATTACCTTACCAACTGAAATCCCATATTAGCTTATTACCAGAACTTGATTTTATCTATTCTGGTGGAAACTGGTGCAATATATCTGGACATTTTTTATACTTCCAAATGCCTAGTTTGCCGTGTACCACATATTGCCAAACGTACCGACTCATTAGTAGCCGATAGCATAATTATGGTCCATTGTGGAAATATTTGTTAGTCAGATATGTCCAGTAGCCTATGTAGTATAACCATGGCCGTAACCAGAACTATACATCAGACGATGTGATACCAAGTCCAGAAAAGGGGGTCAGGGAGCATTCTTCCCGCCACCGCCCCGGCGATTTGTTTAATTCATAGCATACAAATCGGAAAAATGACAGACGATGCGTTCTTGGTTACGGTACTGATAACACTATCAATGTAATTAACAAAGAAAACACATTGTTTCATAAACTATTCAAATGTAATGACACGTTTTTCCAACCATACCAAAATATCTTTCTTGCACGTGTTTGGCGATAAAAATGTAAACAAGAATGTGTCCGTTTTTTCACGACTCTTTCACGTGTCGAAGATACAGGCGCGTAGCAATAGGGTCTTTGCATATTAGGAGGTAAATATAATATATATGTTACTTAATTGGACTTAGTCTTGCAAATTGTCCATAATAAAATCATGTTATTGACTATTGATGAACCTACTTTTCTCTATTTATCTGACATATCTATTCCGCTACTAGTACAATAGTTCGAAGGAAAAACAGCACGGTTGTATAGAGAATAGCAGGTTAGTGCCGTGAATGGGAAAAAATATCCGGCAAGGCTCAATATTTTCTTTATTTCTCATCAGAAGTATATGTTGTGACCACTCATTTGAACCGTCTCGCCGAGACGGTTCAAATGAGTGGTCACAACATATATTTTGGTTCAGAAATAAGGAAAATAGATAGAGAATAGTAGGTTAGTGCCGTGAATGGGAAAAATATCTGGCAAGGCTCAGGAAACGGGATGGGCTAGGCTCTGCCGAGCACATCCCGTTTCCGTGCCGCGCCAGATAGTTTTCCCATTCACGGCACTAACCTACTATTCTATTTATCCCGTCAATACCTACTAATGGCTTTAAAATGCAAAAAAATAATCCCAGCCACCGCACATATTTATACGCAGTGATTATGTCGTATTGACAGTATATCAAAAATGTTTCACGGCACCGTGAACGTATGGAAGGTAATATCCGCCATAATTCTATTTGGCTTGATGCTTGCTTGCTGATGACATACTAAGTTCTATCCGTCTTATTAAAATTCTATGTGGCATGATGTTTGCTGACTGGTCACATTCTAAGTTCTATCCGTCTTATTACGATTCTATGTGGCTTGATGCTTGCTGACTAGTGCCATTACAACTTACTTTCATGTTATTGTATTCGTCGTTCGTGTTTGAGAAATTTGAAATCTTCTTGGTTGTAGTCTAAATTGCATGTGCATTTGGATTGATGCTTTATTCATTCGCACTGTTTCAAGTGACATCCGGAGTTCCATTATTGATTATTGCATCGCTGTTTTGACATGCGTTTCGGTCACCCTAAACACCCCAAAGGCTGGAAAAGGCTACAAAGGCTACAAAGGCTGTTCGAAGTTGCTTGTACGTCCGTTAGCGGATATTTATACCATTCATTGTCATTGCATTGACTGAATTAGTATGTGTTATGATCATGTTAATCATTTTAAGCATTTGAATGCAATAATCTACCACAAATAACAAATATACGTGTTTTTGGTAAATTATCTAAACGCGCACCTGCGCCGATCGGGCCGCGCGGAATTGGACAAAGAGTGAGTAACACCTATTAACATATTGTTTAGCAGGTGCAGCTAAACACCGATTATACTTATTGCATTATTATTAATATAAGTCAATGATCGATCAACGACATTCATTTAAACATGCTTTATGTATCAACACATTACGTGAACATAGGACGAATGCCGAATTTTGAGACATCAGCTAGTTATCTACCTTGAAAATGGGTATCCACACGGTGATAAACAATATGTTTATGAGCGCTACGTACGGCTCTGCAACGAATATTTCCTCAGATTGCGGAAGCAAAATCTTTTATTTACACGGCCGAATAAACGTGTAACTAGTTGGAAAATACATTTACGCTAGCTGACATGTTCCCGTCAATTAACCCATAGTATTTAGCACAGTTTATTCCACGAACATTTTCCTTCCCGTGTCCTGTATTTGTAATTAACGTAATTACGTCAATTATTGGCAGTAAACTGTTCCTTTTGAAATTTAAAATTAAACTTTTTATTTTCTGTGACGGGAGATGCTGGTAGGGAATAATAAAGTAGGCAACAGGTAGTTATATAAATTATAAGAAAAACGGGTGGAATAGTTACACAATTACGTGTTTATTTTTCGAAGTGACATTGTAACACCATACATTTCATTTTTCATTTAACACAATGTGCGTACATCACGTGCGGATACTGAAACGTTTGCAAACTGATATTTACAGATGCACACATACGAGGGTAATCCAATATATATAGTGAAAATGGCTCAGTATTATCATCACCGTGTTCATGACCCTTGACGTATGTGATTATAACGTCACATGACTATGACGTCATACAACGTAGTGACGTCATATAATGCGACATCATTGACGAAGTGTCAATATAGCGTAGGCCAAATATCATTCAGGTATATTCACAATATATCAACTTATATTCGTTTTCACTATTTATTGGATGACCCTCGTATATGCACATATTAAATTATATTTATAGATAAAATACGATCGTTTAATGATTATGGGTCCAGCTTGTGACAAATTTAACAATCCCCAATTGTGCATGGACAGCTGCACAGTAATATTCATTTCGGGTCAGGCTACAACTATGCATTGTTTGGCATTGTAGTTCGTAGTTATCGATTATTTCGTTTGAATAACCATAGTAAAACTATCAATTGGGTACACAAATAATAATTATTAATAATAATAATAAATAAATAATGATTAATAATAATAATAATTAATAATATGTATAGCTTGTTAATAATTAATTAATTGAATAATAGTATTGACTATTAATAATAATAATGAATAATAGTAATGAATAATAATAATAATACAAAGTAATAATAATGCAATAATGCAATAAGTATAATCGGTGTTTAGCTGCTCCTGTTAAACGATATGTTAATAGGTGTTAATCACTCCAATTCCGCGCGGCCCGATCGGCGCAGGTGCGCGTTTAAACAATTTACTAAAACACGTATATTTGTGGTGGATTATTGTATTAAAATGAGTAAAATTCATAAAATGATCATAACACATAATAATTCAGTCAATTCAATGAAAATGCATTTCATAAGTATCCGCTAACGGACGTACAAGCAACATCGAACAGCCTTTGTAGCCTTTGTAGCCTTTTCCAGCCTTTGGGGTGTTTAGGGTGACCTCGATAAGCCACACCCCTTGACAACAACAATTGCAACAGTAATTTGGGAAGGTAATATCCGCCATAATTCTATGTGACTTGATGCTTGCGTGCTGATGACATTACAACTTATATGCATGTTATTGTATTCGTCATTTGTATGTATTACATTTGAAATCTGCTTGTTGTAATTGTATTTGTCTTTCTTACATGTCCATTCGGCTGATTGCTTTGTTCATTCGTCTTATTTACATTACAATTATTGATACGTCCTTATTCGTGTGTCTGTTTTATTGCACTAAGCATTTGCAATAGAAAGTAAGAACAAAGTACTTAGCACTTTGAATAAGGCCGAAAGCAGTAAGGACAAATGAATGAAACATCAAGCCAAATGCGCATGCAATAAAGACAACTATATATTACAAACAAGATGATTTCAAATATCATAAATACAAATGACGAATAGAATAACATGGATATAAGTTGTAATTCCATCAGCAGGCAGGCACCAGGTCACATAGAATTGTCATAAATACAAACGGTGAATGCAATAACACGCATAGAACGTGTAATGTCATCAGCCAGCAAGCATCAAACCACATATAATTGTAATAAGACGGATAGAACTTAAAATGTCATCAGCCAGCAAGCATCAAGCCACATATAATTGTAATACGACGGATAGAACTTAAAATGTCATCAGTCAGCAAGCATCAAGCCACATATAATTATGGCGGATATGACCTTCCATACATACGCACTGTGTTGACGGGATAAAAACACTTCCTGATTCGACAGATCACCCACTATCGCAACTCAGGTATTTCCAAAATGCGTCATGAACTTACACGATTATAGTTCGATTGGCTTGTTTTGTGATATAGATTAACCCAGATCTATAGACCGGTGTCGGTATTGTGCGTTATCAGGTAACCTGCCCTGTATTGACCGAATACGTACTGATTGATAACATATTGTTGTATCTAGCATTGCCCTGATACAAACATCCGGGTTACAACGAAGTGAAAACTGACGTTCCATTGGTCGGTTGACGTCACGTAACGTTAACGAATGACGGAACGTAAACAAGTCCGCGTTGTGTCCATATAAAACAACGACGTCATATAATGTCATTTTCGAGCATAAAACGTTACCTGATCAATAGAATACCAGGCTAGTGTATTTTGATATCAAGTTTATCAGGCTCGGCTCGGAAACGGTAGGAATTCCTCGGCAAGTCTTGGAATTCCTACGCGTTTCCTAGCCTTTCCTGATAAACTTGATATCAAAAGACAGTAGCCTGTTATTCTCTATTTCCAGGGGCCCGTTTCATTAACCTTCGTACGACTAAAATGTTCGTAAGTGCAAACTGAGGATTGTCTGTAAATTTCAATTGATGGATTTACATTTATTGAGCATAGGATGCATGCTCAATAAATGTAAATCCAATAATTGTTTACAAGGAAACATTGTTAATGTGAAATTTACAGACTATCATAATCTTGCACTTAGTCGTAGGAAGTTTAGTGAAACGGCCCCCAGATAATCATATCACATTTTTGGGACTGTAAGCGATTCCGGTTAGCGGTAGTAGACACGGGTAGTAGACACGGGTAGACCGCATGCGAATAACGAGTAGCAGTACCTGATAGTAGTTGTTTGAACTATTTTTCATGGCGTAATATCCGTGAAGATCCGTGTTTTTTTTTTTAAAGTTTAACCCGTAAAATATGTGCTGCGACCGACATTTGCTCATTTACATAAAAGCTGGAAGACCTCAAAATTAGGATGCGATTGTATAATTCTTCGCTGGCGCTCGAATAATAAAAATCTAGTTATGGCGTGTTGTAGCTAATTTCATAAAATGTGAATTGACACACGTGTAATAACACCTGTAGCGCATTTGATTGGCAAATTACGTATTCGTATTATGCGCCGACGTTATGACGGACGAACAAAACGAAGACGTTCCAAATGACGTCCCTAATGGCGCGAGAGGGCAACGATGTTCTAACGTTGACGCCATCCTACTTTAAACGTCACGCGAAGTGCCATTGACTCAGTAAAATCACTACAATTATAATAAAGTTTGCTCTCGTTTGGTAAATTAAATATGAAGTGCTTACGAAGAACGAGAACCTATACTATAGTTTATTATATACGTATTTTCGTTTCCCATTGAAACATAATGCAACGCAAGACGTCAATATTTTTCCATATTGACGTCTCGTGAGTTCATATTGGTCAGTGCCGGAACTAAGTTTCACCTCGCAAAATAGTTCCTTCTCAATAACAACTAATTTATTTATTTTATTTATATTTTGTGAGGCGCATATAAATTGCGAATTGATGTACGTATATAATAAAAAGGTTTTTTGATTTGTATGTGGATATATGCCATTCGTTCCGCCGCGAAACGGTATTGCACGCTGTGGAACTCGTGCATATATCCATATACCAATCAAATAACCTATAAATATTTATAATACATGTACAGTCTAACCTCCCCGAACGGCCACCTCTCTACAACAACACCCTCTCTGTAACAGCCGCTATTTTATATCCCAAATGGATGATTTCCTCTATATCTAACCCTTAGACTGCTGAGCATGAAAATTGTCGTCTGATGTTTATTTTGCATTATTTCTCAATAAAAACATGTTTTGACAGCACTTTAGAATCATTTCCATTGGAAATGATTCTGAAATGCTCTCAAAACATGTTTTTATTGAGAATTATTAAAGAAAATATATAAACATCAGACGATAAAATTTAATTCAGCATTAACCTCCCTACAACAGCCACCTTTCTATAACAGCCAATTGTGCGTCTTCCCATGGGTGGCTGTTGTAGAGAGGTTGCACTGCATAGCGAAAATGCCAAATTATATAACGCATATTTTCGGGAATGTGATCAAATAAAATGGTGCGATTGATTTATATATAATTCCAGCACAAAAATATTTACACAATTCCCTAACATTTTATTGGCCCGTAGCAAGTCTCTGTCCAAAATTTATATCCCAGTAAACTCCCACGCCGATCTACTTTCCGTAACCGTGAGGCGCAGTTAAAATAATTCTTAAGAAAACGGAAAATAAACACATTTTCTTGATGAATTTATTTCAAATGCTGGAATTATAAGGAATGAATGACCTTTTTGTGGAATTTATCGGGGTATAAACTTGGAAAAGTCGCGGGAATACTGGACGAAGGCCGGAAATTTATTCCTATGATGTCATCTACTGTGCATGAAGCGTAACACCACATATTGGATATCCGAGACATCATCTGAGACACGGTCACTTTAAAAGGGACATGTGCAAGTGTTTTTCTCTCTCGTTCCCATGACATTAGCATCTCGTTCCCACATGATAGGATATCGTTACCGCGACAAAGAATCTCGTTCCCACAAGATATGATATCGTTACCGCGACATAGCATCTCGTTCCCACAGAATAGGATTTCGTTACCGCGACATAACATCTCGTTATCGTAGAATAGGATATCATTACCGCGGCATAACATCTCGTTCCCACATGATATGATATCGTTACCGCGAAATAGCGTCTCGTTCTCACACTATATAATATCGTTACCGCAACATACATGTAGCATATTGTTCCTACAATATAGGATATCTTACCGCGACATAGAGTCTCGTTCCCACAGGATAGGAAATAGTTACCACGACAAAGAATATCGTTCCCACAAGATAGGCTATCGTTACTGCGACATAGCATCTCGTTCCCACTGGATATGATATCGTTACCGCGACATATAGGACAAGATAAGACATCGTTACCACAGCATAACATCTCGTTACCACAGGACATGATATCGTTACAGCGACATAATATCTCGTTCCCACAGGATAGGATATCGTTACCGCGACACATCATCTCGTTCCCACAGGATACGATATCGTTACCGCGACATATCTTCTCGTTCTCACAGTATGTGATATCGTTACCGCAACATAGCATCTTGTTCCAACAAGATAGGATATCTTTTCCGCGACATAGATGATAGAGTCACGTTCCCACAATATAGGATATCATTACCGCGACATAGTATCTCGTTCCCACAGGATAGGATATCGTTACCGCGACATAGCATCTCGCTCTCACAAGATAGGATATCGTTACCGCGACATAACATCTCGTTCTTACAAGATAGGATATCGTTACCGCGACATAACATCTCGTTCCCACAAGATAGGATATCGTTACTGCGACATGCCTGTCGCGTATCATTATTTCCGGCATTGCAGATACATGTGTCGTATGAAACGCCAACTCTACACAAACTCAACCAATTAATGCTAGCTGTAAATATTTAAAGTTAGTTCTAAATATTTATGCTAGCTGTAATTATTTAAAGCTATCAATAATTAATTGTGTTTATGTAGATTTGGCGTTCTAGGAACGAATTGTTAATCGTGGGAACGAATTGTTAATTCGTGGGAACGAATTGTTAAATTGAGCGAACGAGTTGTTATTTCGTGGGAACTAATTAATAAAAATAAATGCGACGTCCCCTGCGGGGCTTCGTAAAATTATGTCCTAATGGAAAATAGTAGATTATATAAATTAAGTGACTACGCTTTTTTTACAGAGAGAGAGAGGGGGGGAGATAGATTGAAATAATTTCAGCATATCTGACGCGTCCACTAGAAGTAGGACAGTATTACTCTTCATCATTGAATCGGTCCTATTTTCAAAGTGCACATAGTAGATCACTCAGTAACAGTTACTATGTCCTGTACCGCAGTGACGAGTCGCATATAGCAGCGTCTTTGGTCTAAACAGTAACCTGTAGCCTATTTCACCAACATTACAAAGTATACTTATCTAGCAAAGTATACTTTCAGGGAGAAATTTTCAATTTAAGGATAAATTTATTAATTTTTATCATACTGAATTTATTACATTATCACAACCAAAGTGGCTGTGATAATGTAATAAATTCAGTATAATAATTCTGCATACTTTTAAACATCAAATATATGCAGTCTTTAGTTCTGTATGAAATAATGCATTTCGGGAAAATAAATGATTACTCCCTCAAAGTATACTTTGCTAGATAAATATGCTTTGCAATTTTGATGAAATCGGCAACTGGATGAGTAAAGCATGCATGAATGGATGTAACTAAGGTTTATGCCGCTGGTGCATGTACGGAGACAAAACAGACCTTGTATTATAATGTCACAACACAAATCAATATGTTTCACAAGCTTCCATTAAAGGTACGTGCCCAATCAGCAGGCGCAAAGTATTCGTTATAGGAATTAAATAAGTGTATGAGTAGTATAAAGGGAGTCAAAATGATACCACCTGCGGTGGTATCATTTATAACCCTTTATACTACCCCCACCACCCCCGAAAAAGCACAAATTGGTTAACGAGGAAATTGTTCCCCACCACTCCCGAAAAATCAAAAATTGGTGTCATAAATACATCATGTATTTTTCACGTCCAATTGAACAGATAAAACTATACTAATAAAAAGGATTTATTTTTGTCTCGTCGTCATATTGGTGTCATAAATACATCATGTATTTTTCACCACGGCATTTTCCTCCTCCACTATAGCTAATTTATTCCGTAGATCAGTAACTAATTCTACCAACTCTAGTCTACCACGTTCACCTTTAGCCACCTGACAGCGTAGTTGCTTATGTCTACAAAGAGTTTGGGCACTAACGAATTTACAAGGGCATCTGGGGCATTGAAATTGTGGGGGGGGCACAAGGAAACTTTCTACGTCTCGCTAGATGCCTTCGTAGATAGTCTTTACGCGTAAACGTTTTACAACAAGTCTCACACTCCATTATATATGTATATGTATATGTTTATATTCAATTGGAAGTGAAAAAAACATAATGTTTTCACGACCAATTGAACAGATAAATTTCATAGGTTATACAAAAGTATATTACAGAAAATATGATAACGCCAGAAATAGAAAATTTGAGAAGAGAAGCCGAATCTCTAGGGATTACTTATAGTACACGGTTGTTGAGTTAGGGGGTTGACAAAGCTGATAAATGCCACAAAGAATGAGGCGTTTATGAAGCGGTTTACCCGCGCCTATAAAAGAGGGGCATTTAAAGACCTCTCACTAGCGGAGGAAGTTGGTAACATAATTCAAAAAGAAAGTATTGCGGAGCTAAGGGCTAGTGTAATTAATTCTAAAGAATTACCTTCAAGCACAAATAATTTGTCTCAAATTAGACACACAGGTGACCAAATACCAAATAAAAGATCTATAGTTCGCGCGATAGTGGAAAAAGGTGAAGAAATATTGGGGGCTCACGATGAAACATTGGAAAAGGTAGAAAATGAGACGGGTAGTTACATTATCCTTTCGTAAAAACATTGACATCAACAGCTGAAACGCATGTCCGATAAACTCGCTCCGTATCTAACAACAAATTTTTATTTGAGATATTCATATTCTTACAAGCTAGAACATATGGATGGAAAGGAAAAACTAAAAATGGAAAACCTAAAACTCTAATATTTCACAAAAATCTCGGTGGTAGCGAACCACTATCATCAATGAAAACCGTTAAAAAATGGCTGTCAGATAAGGAGCAAACACGAATAATGTCCGATAAAATAGACAGACCAAATACAAAGTGGAAGTTTGTAAGATGGGTAGAGGTTTTTGTAAAGCTAATACAGGGCAGTAGGGGAATAGATTTGACTACAATCCAAAGAAGCAGCAGGAGGAGAACTTCCAGAATGGTTGAGGAATAGAAAAGGTATGTATTCTTTAGATAAGTATAATGACGATCTTTGTTCTGTTCAGGTGTCTAGCTATGCACCTTGATAAAAAGATCAGACCTGACAGATGTACAGAAAAAGCGGAAGAACTTAGTAAGCAATATTTCGGTAGTAATGTTGTTTCACCAATTCCTTTTTCAGATCTAATAAAGGTTGAAGAGGTTTTTAAGGTAGGTATAGAAGTATATCAACCGACCAAATATAACGTATGGTGGTTGAGAAAGGTACCAGCGCACTATAATGAAATAGGTAATAAACCAATGACAATAGAACTGTTTAATAATCACGCATTTCTGATAAAAAACCTTAAAAACCTATCTAAAATTTACGCCTGCGATAATTGCAAGCAGAAATTCACGAAAGCGAGTAATATGAAGAGACACGGACCAAAATGTATGAAAGGTGAGACAAAAGTAATATGTGATGGTAATTATTTAGAGCGCCCGCGTTCGTCGTCGAGAAAGCGTTCTACCCAAAAAAGTTCTAACAAGTTATGGGGGCTATCGATTGGATGTACTCTGTGGAAAAGCGCGAGGGAATTCACATTCACCACGAACAGTGTGGACACGGGGGTGAAAGATGGGTTTTAGGAGCTCCAGTAGATGGATACTGTACGGAAACCAATACCGTATATCAATATCACGGCTGTTACTGGCACGGGTGTGAGATTCATGCAAAGCATAGAAAAGAAGAACGCGCATCCACTATGAGAAGAGATACATTTATTAGAAGAAGCAAATAATTCAACCTAGTAGTTATGTGGGAATGCGAATTCCAAAGAACGGGTAAAGATATAAAGATCGGTTGCGACACTACTCTTTATCCATATCAGATAGTATTTGATTTTGAGCCGTATCTCAACCCAGAATTTGAAACGCTAGGTAATAGTTTAGAGTACGAAGCTGAGCACGTTCCGGTAAGCGTTAGTATAGGAGATAATTTCTCAGGAACAGTAACTCATATTTGTGATAAAGATCCCGCAAAACTTATAGAAAAATTAAAAATTCGTAGAAGATTTGAAAGTCAGGGGAAAAGCTATAAGAGAAGAAGTGTGGTCAAGATATGGGTTTAATACAGAACATTTACGTAAAAACCAAATCGCCAAGATCGAACAGTGGATAGAGCAAGTGCCGGTTATAGGTTTTAACAGCAGTAAGTACGATATAAACTTAATAAAGAAATACCTAGTAGGCGAACTGGCATCAACAACAAAGAAAGTAATGGTCGGAAAACGTGCAAACGCAACAATATTTCTATTTACTCCAGAGTTTAGATTTCTTGATGTAATACTTTATCTAGGACCTGGTGTAAGTTATGTAGTTGGATAAAAGCCTACGAATGCAAAGGACAGAAATCTTTCTTTCCTTATGAGTGGTTCGATTCTCCAGACAAACTGGATTACCCAGGACTACCGGATATAGAGAATTGGTATTCCAAACTATCTGGGAAAATGTTAATAGATGAAACAGAATTAAGTAAATGTCGTAGAATTTTCGAAGAAAATAATATGAAAACTATTTCAGAGATTGGTTGAAAATATATAACGATTTAGATGTAGCACCGTTCCTAGAAGCGGTGGAAAAAATGTGTGAATTTTATAAACACAGAGGTGTGGATATTTTCAAAGATGCGGTAACACTACCTGGAGTAGCTATACAATATTTATTGAGAGGAACCATTAAAGAACAAAAATTTATACCGGAGGATGCTCTATATGCACCAACAGAAGAAAAACATACGAAATGATGAAGGACGCTCTAGTTGGCGGTCCATCAATAGTATTTACACGATATGCAGAAGCTGGTGTTTCAAATATTAGATCTAATTCCTCAAATGAAAATTAACAAACCTTGCAAGGCTGTTTTTGGGGTACGATTGCAAACGCGTTATATTTATCTACGTAAATAAAGAGTGCCGTGTGGGGAGAGAAACTATACACCATATAGATACCCCACATAATCCTAAATTTATTAAAAATTTTGTTTTGTAAAAGAGTTTTATCTGGAGACTGGTTTGGGTTTGCGGAGGTGGATATAGAAGTTCCACACAACTTAAAAGATAAGTTTTCTGAAATGTCTCCACTTTTTATAAAACAGAGAAGTAGATGTTGATGAGGTTCCAGCACACATGATAAAATATTTGGAAGATACTGGAAGAACTAGAGGAAATGGAAGAAAATTGGTGGGATCTATGTCGCCACCAAAGTATTGCTGTACGCGCCACTGTTGAAATGGATTTAAAACACGGCCTAGAAATAACGGGAGTTCATCGTGTTATAGATTATATTAGTGGTAAACCCTTCGAATGGTTCGCAAAAGAAGTTACAGCCGCAAGACGAACAGGCGATGTAGAACCAAATAAGAAACCAGTAGCCGACATAATGAAATTATTAGGAAACTCGTGTTGTGGAAAAATGATAGAGGCAACGGAGAGACATTTAAATACGACATATACACAAAACGACACCTGTGTTGACAAAGCATTAAGATCTGCATTCTTTGACGATTTGGAAGAGATAGGAGATGCGTACGAAAATATCTTCAAGAAAACCCAGGTGTGCGGTAAATAAAGAGACCATTCCATTGTGGAATAGCGGTTTATCAACTAGCTAAATTGAGAATGTTGTAATTTTACTACGAATTTCTAGACAAATACGTAAAAAGAGAAGACTTTGAATTAATACAGATGGATACTGATAGTATGTATATAGGAGTTAGTGGAAAAAAACGATAGAGGAATTGATTAGACCTAACTTACTAGACGAGTTTGAAAAAGAAAAAAATAAATGGTTGGCTTGGGATAAATGGAGCGAAAGAGAGCCCGGACTTTTCAAAATGGAATTTAGCGGGGATAGGGCGATAGCGTTTATCTAGTAAGTGTTATTTCGTAGAAAAATTTAATTCAACTAATTTTGAAAAAATTAATAAAAACTCTGCGAAAGGAATGTCCAATGAGAACTAACAATTTAAATTGGGATAGATATAAACGAGTACTAAGTGAAACTACAGAAGATGGAAAACACATTATAGATGTAGCACAAAATAGAGGATTTAAAATGAAAGACGGCGTTATGAAAACGTACTGTCAACAAAAAATTAGGGGACTCTCGGCATACACGATAAAAGACGAGTGTTACCAGGACGGAATACATACAGAACATCTCTAAAGAATCTGACAATCCGGGGGTAGCTGGGTGTCAGAAGGCACCATAAGAAGTTCTTCGCGAACAAACCCTCGAGATGGCCCATCATCCAAATAGTAGAGCACGGGTTCATCAGGTTTGGTAATAGATCGATCTAGATGATATACATTGAGAGACCACACGGGATCAGTCGCGCGGCGGCTGCCACCTTCGAGCTCTCCCGGTTGATAGAGGTACCGGACGTCAATATCTGATGGAAGCCGCTGCTCCTCTAAACCAACGGGTCGCCCGCGCGAGACGGCAGAGGGCTTGCTCATCACCTTTTTAAACTTCATAGCATCTACAGGCTTCTTACCTATCAATCTGGTCACCTCTCCGTTCAGTGCGGAGACCACGGCGGGCAGTCTGGCCACTCACTCGGTCGATCGTGAATGGGGGTCTACAAGTTCTTTGGCGTATTGGTGTCCGAACAGTCTCTCAGCCAGGTTTCGATTGAAGCGTTCCACGATCCCCTGGTCCCGGTGGATGTTGACGCGGCCGCGTCTGATAGA
This sequence comes from Conchocele bisecta, assembly GCA_029237695.1. Taxonomy (NCBI): domain Eukaryota; kingdom Metazoa; phylum Mollusca; class Bivalvia; order Lucinida; family Thyasiridae; genus Conchocele; species Conchocele bisecta. The sequence continues at coordinate 23,851,429 of CM055279.1, read as the reverse complement.
AACTTTGTGCTTAGACAATAGATGAGAGACCGCGCCCATGAACTCGCGGCCGGGATCGACCTGGAGAAGATTCGGCCATTTGAGAGGACTCCTCTATATATTCGGGAAATAAAGAGCCTCGGCCACCTCCTTAGACTCTTTAGTGGCCAACGGCTCAGCCCCCTTATAACGACTCGCTACGTCAACGATTGTCAGTGCGTACTTGTACGTTTTGCGACCGACGCGATCGTGAGGGAGAAACAGGAGATCCGCTTGGTGAACTTGGTTCGGCACCGGCACGTCGAATTTCGGGCGCGGAATATTGTGAGGCGCGGGTAAATAGATCTGCCAGATGGCCTGCTTCTTGAGCCATTCCTTGACAGCGTTTTCTGAAACCTTGGTCGCCGCCGCGAGGTTCTTGATGGCCGCGAGTCCCTTCCAGTACCCGCGGGGGCTATAGTACGTGTTCGCTAGCTTGCGCATTAGTTTGGTATCAAGTTTGCGCGTGTTCATCGTATGCGAAGTATTCTAATATATCGGACAATCTCCAACATGCCCTCGCCAGTTCGTCCGGTAACTGCGTCGTTAATAATAAACCTTTGTTGGAAGTTTCGCTGCAGCCCCAATCGCGTTTGGGTTGGAACAGGAGAGGGGAATCTAACTCGGAGGAATCTAACATCTGCTTTGAGAAAAGGGTGGCCGCTTTTTCGTCCTCGCGCCATGTCTCGAGAGAATCTCGGGCCAGACGAATCATACTCTTTGCACCAGGTAAACGATGTTTTTGGGCAGTGTAGCCTACATCGATCATAGCGTCATAAAGTTCGTCAACTAACATCGTTCTATATATATATTTTTATAAAAAAAAATTGTTTTAATTAATTAATTATTTTATATAGTAGCCGACGAGACCCACCACACCCATTCCCACGACGATGAACGCGATCTCGCGGTCTTTTTGGGCCTCTGACGGTACATAGAAATCTGAAAGTTGTGGCTCGCGATCCATTGGATCGAGACTTTTGTGCGGATATGCCAGCGCGTACTCGCGGTTGGCTTCTTCAACGTTCTGAAAAGTTTGTGCGGTGTGATTTTCGCGGCGAAGCTCTTCATTGACCCAGTCCAGATGGGCGGTTCGTTTTTTCGACCAAACTTCCTTTGCGCTATTGAGTTGTTCTACAGCTAAATCGTGACGCTTACGCTCCTCATCCACGTTCGAGCTTTTCATTTTAGAGAATATAAAGTTGCTACCGCTGAACGCCAATGCGTTTACAAGCGCACCACCTACTATTACTGCGATTGAAGCCATTTATTTCCATATATTATCTGGTAGAATTCCAGCTTTAACTAGATAATCTCGGGTCCCAACTGCGCCCGTTACACCCAAGGTCACGAGCCCTATGTCTCTCACAGTAAATTCCAATTTGGGAGCGGGCCCTCCTAAGACCATCTTTCCTGCTCGAGCATACACGATACTGAGACCCGATATCTCCACGGCGTGATAAAGCGCATTCACTATCATTTTACCATCTTGTTCAGCCATTGTTATAATTATTGCATATTAAAGGGGTCGCGATCAATGTTTAAATGGGGCGCATCCAAATTCAACATTGTTGATGATTGGTGTTTCGTAACTTTCTTCTGAACACCGGCTGGTTGTTTTTCCAATCGGGATTGGTGTAATAGGGGGTATTTCCACACGCACAGGGCACCAACAACTGCCAGACCACCACCAACAAACCAACTCCAATTCGTGAATTGGGGTTCAGTCCAACTCCAACGGGAGTTGGTATTGGGTGACAAATTCAAAGAATTTGGGTGTGCTTCTAATTCGTGAATTTGGGGTGTTGTTGCACTCAACCCAATCGGGATTGAAGTTGAAACCGATTGCTCTGTCTTCAGATGTTTTGCTGTCTCCGTCCCCGATTGCAACGACTGTTTAGCCTCTCGAAGCTCGGCGAGTATTTTATCTTGTTTAACTTTTCGGGTGGCAGCCGCCGCCCGCCCAGCTGCCTGTCTTTTGGGATTTTTTATATGCGGTATGTCATCCAGTGGCGGAGTAACACTCTGGTTCGATTGTGTTGGAGCAATCTGGTTCAACTCCGTCACTCTCGTGGGTGTGTCGTGTGTCATCATTTTCAGGGCTTATAGTTCGTGGGCATATATGTCCAAATTGACAGTGTTTACCCGTGGTCAACGCGGTTGTCAGCGGAGCTAAGTACATTCCAAACTTGTGATAAATTGAGCAGCATGCCGTTCTAAGAGTGTGTCCTATAAAAGGGTCAGTCTCTAGATCGTGAATCAACCCTTCGGTGTTTGGTATAGGGAGAAGTATACTAACGGTGGTAGCGTACAAATGAATAGCCGCCGATCCAAGAGTTTTTGTCATCTCTGCTCCCAATTTGGATTCGTATCGCGCATACATTTTATCAATCTCCGCATCTGACATCTTATCCACCTGACAAACTGAGAGACGCCTACCTAGATAATGCTCCGATTGTCCACCAGCAACCAGCGCAGCTAGATGCTCGCGTCGCGCCGCATTTTCATTCGGAGTCGTTGCACTCAACCCAATACCAACTGCCGTTGGAGTTGATCCCGATTGCTCTGTCGGAGTTGATGTTTCATTATCTTTCAGAATGTTGGCAGTCGGAGTTGAGGTTTCTTCCATTAGCTGATCGAGAAGTTCGTCGCAGTTCATTTTTCTTAATTTTTTCAAAATTAGTAATTTGACTATTCTAACAAGTCTCATCACTTTAACATATTGCCAAGCGCACCACCCGATACTTATGATCACCATTATGCTCGCAACAAAGCTCGCAGCGGAGCACCAAATTGTTAACATTGTTAACCATTGTTCAGCATTTGTTCAGCATTTGTTCAGTATTTGTTCAGCATTGTTCAGCAATTGCTAAGCATTGTTCAGCAATTGCTAAGCTTTGATAAGCATTGCAATAGCTTATTACTTTGTAATTTTCCTAATTTTTTCAAAAATTATTAATTAATTGATTATAACTTTATAAGCAGTTGGTTGATCAGTCTTTAGCAGAAGCTTGGCGTGCTTAGTTTCGGAAAGCATCTGTCGAACCTCCAGGCGCTCCTCGCGCGTTGGGATAACGTCATTCTCTCGAAGACAGTTATCGAATGAGTCTCGGTCCTTGCAGTGAAAGAGGGCGACCCATTTCGTTTGCTCGCGCAGATCCTTGAGGACGGCGTTGTATTTTTGAGTGGAGATCCATACGCTTTGCCTCGCATGGCGGCCAGAAAATGTGAGCTCGGAGAGCATGTCCTTCTTTTTGGTCATCGCCGCCTTGGCCGAGCAATCGTCAATCACATATAGGGTGGGCTCACCCTGGAATCTTTGATATAAACCACGCAACCAATCGTGAAGCCTATCACCCGGGTCAATAACGTATACCTCAGGGTCGGTCCATATCCACGGGCGCCGCTGATAAGTATCGTTGTGCCGCACAGTGGGACACAGGATCACAATGTGACGAAAGGCATCGCGGTAGGACTCCTCGAGCAAGTCGAGGATGAAAACCGTTTTTCCACATCCTGTCTGCCCACATATTATGGCAGAGTGAGCATCTCCAATCGTGAATTGGTATTGATTGCTAATTTTAATTTGTTCCAAATTATCTTTAGAATTATTAATTAATAAATCGTTAGATGATTTTTTTATTAAATCAGTAGATCGCTGATACGTATCGACCATCTTCGATGTTGAGTTGTGCGTCTGTAATTATATATAAGTACACGTTCAATGGCCCGGCTCCGTCCGCCTCTTTGGTTATCTGGATCGTCACACCCTCACTAGCGTTCTCAACTTGGCGTCCGCTACCGTGTATTTGGTCATCGTCGCTGGCTCGCATGTCTAGCCATAAACGCGTATTTGGTATTCAGGAACTCCGCGAGGGAGACGGCCGAGAGCTGCAGGTCTTTGGCAACTGCTGCAACCTCCGGAGAGCGCTTAGAGCCGGCAGCAAACTGCTTTCTTACTTCATCCCACTGCTGGTGCGCGCGAAGACCCGCGCTGTAGAGTTGATTGGGGACTCCCTCGATCGTCACCTCTACCTTCGTGTATTTTGGGGTTATAGAATTTGTCGGTTTTTCTAGCACCGAACGCGAACCGAGCATCCTCGAACAACATCAGTATACCTTTCATCGAGCGGGCTGGTACGTTGACATTAATATTCCACAATGTGTCGCTTTTGTCTTTCGGCATCTTGCGATGGTCGAAAAAGAACTCGGTCGTAAAGCATGGCAACTCGCCCGGCGTACTGGGTTCTGATCAATCGCGCGAGTTCGGGCATCGTGACCATGTCGTACTCCAGGGAAACATTATCGATCGTATACGTCGATGTTATGTCGGTGGCTATGAGAACTCGGCCGTAGTCGTTGAACGTTAGTTCGTATTCGAGGCGGTCAGCCAAAGCACTCTGATAGTAGGGCATGTGACTCTCTAGCAACTCAAAGTCGAGCGGGATGTAGAAGCGGTTGCCGTAAGCGCCCGCGACCGCGTTGTCACTCGCGTTGTTATCTGCCTTGTTAGCAGCCCCGATTCTAAGTTTGGTTACATTCTTATTTTTGCTGGTGTCAATACCCTGATAGACAGCGTTTTCACGCTCTTGTGCCGTCTTCCACAGGTCCTGGTAGCAATGGTTGACGTCGCTGTCATCGATCGACATCACCTCATTACCAGAAATCTTTATCATGGGGTCTTCTTGACTATGGCGCGACCCAGGTTCTGAACGACGGTTCGGTCCGAGTCCGTCGACGTTAGCGAAATAGTGAAAGCGAGGCGAACAGTACCCGGAACAATGACGTCGTGAGTTCCGAGGTTGGGGAAGCGGACTAAGAGCTGCTGGTTCTGGTCGATTCGTCGATGGGTTGTTCGTAATAACGACACTCTGTCTCACGCCTTTTGCCCCGAGGGGCTCACGCAGTCTGCGTTATGGATTGAGTTTGCGACCGTATTGACTCGAAGACATAATTAATTTTATTGAAACTATTAAACCTGTATTTTTTTGTCTTTAATATAATAATAATTATTAAAGATGGCTGGTCTCGATATTGGCATGGACGAATTCGATCGCACTACGGGCGACCGATACGATTACCTCGATGATGATGATGATATCGATCCATATAGCCGAAGCGAGGGCTTGGACGGTGATGAGGACGAAACGACCTTCATAGAGCACCCACCCGAGGCGAGTACATATTTCGAAACGTGGGAGGACCAACCCAAAACTCCGGCATGGGCGGGCGGTTACGAGATTCCTGCGGGGATCTCCGAGGGTGAGCTGGCGTCTCTCGAGGAAACGGATACTCTGGTGAAACGGTGGGAGAGTATAGTGTCTACACAGGGCATCAAGGCCACGTTGGAGTTCCGCAGCACTAAAAGAGGAGACCTGTGGGTTAAATGGGGCAATAGCTGGAAGTTGCTGACGTACAAGAACGACCCAACGAAGTTCCTCAGCCCCTCTTCACTGAACCGATATGGAGCACCCCTCCTTCGAGCTCTCGGAGTGCTCGACGACAGTCGGGCGCCGCTGCCTACAAAAATGATAAAAACCTTTCAGGCTACCGACAAAACGCTGGCGAAGACGGCCGCCACTATAGAAACGATCGAGCTCAGCGAGATCCCTCGCGTAGCCACCGACGTTATTAACACGATTGAAACCACGGTCAACGAAACAAACGGCACGAAGTTTGACCCACCGTTACCTCTTCGCGAACTCCGGGGACTCGATAAGGTTCTGCAAACAACTCGGGGCGAACTAGTCAATAAACCTCTCCAACTCTCAGCGCTGGACAAACATATCGCTCTAGAAGAAAGAAAAATAAAGGAAGCACGGGGCGATAGAGAATCTACCGAGCGGATCAACAAACTCCTGCGGTCGTTGCGGGACGAAAGAGAAGCTCGATTGGAGGCTGCCTCGACTAACCGTGAGACGCTTTCCGGTCAATTAAGTCGGAGCCGCGAAACAATCTCGAGGGTCCTGCACGAGGACACTACACTCGGTGCGCGTATTCGCACTCTGTTCAGAGAGAAGGGCGTCACGATAATGCGGCTTTCAGCATGATTATATCGACCCTAATTCTATCTATATCTATATCTATGTCTCTATTTGTAGCTGTCAATGCTGGTGCTGCACCAGCACCAGCTCCAGCACCAGCACCAGCACCAGCACCAGCACCAGCACCAGCACCAGCACCAGCACCAGCACCAGCTCCATCCGGTGGGGCAAAAGAATGGATAAAAAAACAACTAAAAGCCCTCGCCAATCTCCTGGCTAAATTAGCAGGAAAGTTGGCTGCCGCGCTGCCTGGGTTGATCGGGGGTCTCCTCTCCTTCTTGTTATCTATATTATCAAAAACGGCCGGATGGCTCGCCAATAATACTTGGGCTTTAATCGTGGCAATCGCCGGTCTCCTATTATTCTCTGCCAGAGAGTTCCTACAACCAAAGCGCGAGTAGTCCTATCGCCACGATGGCTACGACGAGCCCTAATTTCTCCTCCTCGTGTGTTGTGCTTCCAATTTCACCCAATTTGCGATTGATTGGTGTTTCTCCAATCGCGATTGGTTTGTTGATGGAACTCGATGGTGCATCCAATTTACGAATTGGGGGTACTGGGTTTAATTGTGTATCCAATTTACGAATTGGGGGAGGTGTATCCATTTTGTGTTTTATGAAATCGGTTCCACTGTTGAACCCGATCATGTTGGGGGTGCGCTTGATGATATCCGTGTTCACGTTACCGTTGTGGCCGATTTTTTGATTGGCGGTGGCGATTACGATCTGATTATTGTAACCGTCAACCGGGTCGTCTCGTAGTATCATATTGCTCGGCGCCATATAAAGACCTATTCCAAATACATAGTCTACTGGGGTGCTGGCATTCTGCAAAACGTCTTGATAATTCTGGATCGCCTTCTCCAGGTCCACCCTAGCTGAGATGGCGTCCTCTACAAGTGCCAAGAATTGTTTTTGTGCATCAAACGCTGTTCCCGTGCCCAGTATAGAACTGCGAGTTTGCTTCTGTGCGCCGAGGATGGCCCAGAACGTACGTGCGAATGGAGTCGTTGACACGAGTAACCCCGGCCTGCGTGAACCCTAGACCCGTATCTAACATAAATGTACCCCACGCGTTCTGAACCTCAGCAGCCTGCTGTATGTAATCGACGTGAGCCCGTTTCGGAGGTAACATTTTACAAGAAAACACGCCGCAGTGCCGACCTCCAGACACTTCCGGCCCGAAAGTCATCGTCGCGTGGTCAAAATTCCCGGCATTCCGACTGACGATGTGGTCGCCGGAGTGATCGTGTCTAAAATCAGTCTGCGTCCAATTCCCGGACTGGCCCCGAATGAGAACGTCCCCGAGGCAGGTGCTGGTAGGAAATGCTTTCTGTCTCCAGTCCGCGTCTTTTGAAACGTTAAATTCGTTACACAGTCTTTCAAAGGCCATATAGTCGTATGCGTTGGAAATGGGATCACAGGCGTCGTCTTGAGGTAGTGAAATACCTAGTTCTTTGAGAATCCTCCTAATAGTATAATACGCGTGAAAGTTGTAGACACTTCGGAGCATGACATTCTTGGATGTCAGATGGTCTTTATGTGAAACTCCACATCCGGCTGTTGCGCACCATACAGCGAAATTTATTTGGTTCTGCCAAAACTGCATCGGTGTTGCTTTCCACCCGTTTACCGCCTCCATCGTAGTAATCTTGGGCAGCCTATATTGTTCAAAGATGTCGGGGAAGTTGGTGGCAAAGCCGCTGTCTGGTCTAACCGTTACGGTTTGGTGTACAAGGCGGTTAACACGTCTTTTTGCGTGTATTTACCTCCGACCGCGTACTTTGCATTAGAGTTGAAGCTAAATGCTTTGGTATCCATTGAAATATATTATTATGTTTGCTACTATCACTAATGTTCAAAAAGAGAGTTGTGAACTTCAAAAATTAATAGACAACTGCTGCGGAAAACGCCGGGTAGGCCTCAGATCAATCACGTTCACGGTTGGGTGGCAGAATGTGGGGAAGAGCGAAGGGTTTTACTATGTGAAGGATGGACAACAATTAGGTGTAAAGCTGCCTCACGGACTGTGGGGAATAAGACAGCTCAAAGATTTTGTCAACTCTGAGCTTGACGGTATAATCAACCTCACAGTATCGAATGCTACCGGGCTCGCAACAATTACCATCAGCAGTGATAATAAGGTAGTGGTCTCCCCGGGGTTGGGTATTCAAACTCGGTTTTATAAGAGACATACTCCTCAAACAAAGGAGTGTTTACCCCGGGTGAGTACGTCGGTGATAACCCGGTGGACTTCGCCTTCACGAAAACTCTCAGGGTGCACATAGATCGGGTGAACACATCGTACAACACGGTAGACGGAGCTCCCAGCACATTACTGAAAACCGTGCCCGCCAGCGACTGTTTCTATGGCGAGACTGTGACCTTAGACTTCCCACACCCCGAGATGAAAGTTTTGGAATCGGGACATATCCACGAATTTACGGTCTCTATTCTCGATGATCAAGCGAGAAAGTTGAATAACTATTACCCGATTTCGGTAGTTCTCGAAATTTCCAATTAAGTATAGGTGCCCAATATTATAATTAATAATTTGAAAAAATTAAGAATGAGTATATACGGACCAGGTAGTTCTTCCGATTGGGTGACAAATTCAAAGAATTTGGAACCGGCAGAAGGTGGATTCATCCCGACAGAGGGCGACTTTTTAACTACTGGAAAAACCAAGGCCTGATCAATAAAACTATATCGAAGGTCACAAACGGGATTCACAGGAGTATATCAGATGTTAGAGTAGAAGTGCTGACGGCGACTGCACAAATTGAGAAAGATCAGGCGGCTTATGATGCGTTTCGCTTAGAGGACTCTCTCATCAGAGAAACGGAACTAAACGAACTAGGTAAAACAATAACCAAATTTCGAAAAGAGAGCAGGTCGGATATTGATAAAGTCCGAGCAGACCGCCAGGCGGCCCTTACGTTGCGCTTAGAGGACTCTCTCATTAGAGATGCGGCATTTACCGAAATAGATAAAAAAATAACCAAATTTCAAAAAGAGGCCACGTCGGGTATTGAGAAAGCCCGAGAAGACCACCATGCGGATATTACGGAGGCTTATAGGGTGTTGCTCTTAGAGGACTCTATCAACAGAGAAGCGACACTTACCGAACTAGATGGGAAAATAACCAAATTTCGAAAAGAGGCCCGGTCGGGTATTGATAAAGTCCGAGAAGACCACCAGTCGAACCTTGCGGAGGCCATTGCGGAGGCTTATGATGCGTTGCGCTTAGAGGACTCTCTCAACAAACAGAGAAGCGACACTTACCGAACTAGATGGAAAAATAGCCGAATTTCTGAAAGAGACCAGGTCGGGTGTTGAGGGGGTCCGAGAAGACCACAAGGAGGCCATTGCGGAGGCTTATGTGGGCGTTGCGCTCAGAGGACTCTCTCAACAGAGAAGCGGCACTTACTGAACTAGACAAAAAAATAACCGAATTTCAAAAAGAGACCCGAACGGGTATTGAGAAAGCCCGAGAAGACCACCATGCGGATATTATGTTGCTCTCAGAGGACACTCTCAACAGAGATGTGGCGGTTACTGAACTAGACAAAAAAATTAACCGAATTTCAAAAAGAGAGCAGGTCGGATATTGATAAAGTCCGAGAAGACCACCAGGCGGATATGATGGGGCTTATGATGTGTTGGTCTTAAAGCACTCTCTCAACAGAGAAGCGGTGGTTGCCGAACTAGATGAAAAGATAAACGTAATTTCCGAGGAACTGAAACATGATCGTATAGCCGCGACCAAAGCTCTTGAGGAGGCCTCTTATAAGATTCGTACTGAGGCATATAACGCAAACAGGGCGCTTGCCGGAATAGTGCAAACAATGAAAACGCCAAAACGTGTCATAACAGTTTGGGCTGAGAAACGGGGCCCTTTGGTTGGGGGGCACTATGAATATTTCGTTCGGTGCCAAAGCGAGTAATAAATATGGGGGATAAACTATGACAGCTGCAGGTGAAGTTATCCAAATGGCGGTCTGCTCGGTTAATGCTAGTGGTAAACCTGTGGGCGCGGTCGCGATAAATATTGTAGTAGATGGGGAAGAACGGGGAGTTGGAGTCACTAAAATCTCTGGAGATAGTTCGACGATTGTTTCGTTCGCTGGTGATGATCGAATTAGACTTTCCCAAAGTAGTGTTATTAACTTTGTTACGAAAATCGGTGACCCAGAGAGTTCTTCCACTATTGTCTCATTGTTAATTGAACTTATTGTGTAAATACTATTATATTGAACTAAATTTGTAAAATTTAAATATCAACGAATCACTGTATCCAACTCTCAATACCACTCCACCAACACTATATCCAATTAACGAAAGAAGTTCAGATTTTAGGTTGAATAATATCGTCGCTATGCAGGATATTTTAGTTAGAGAATGTGCAAATAGAAAAAGACACGCTAAATAATATAAGCGCGCGGTGAACATAGCTGAAGCATCTAGTACGGTTCTGGCAAGTGTTTCTGTGTTGTGTGGGGCGGGAACAGCTGCAACTATATCCACCATTATAAACGGTTCCTGTAGCGGGGATTTTATGTGCGGTGTCGGCCGTTTCTGGGTTGCTGTGTATGGTAATTAGGGCGGCGGGTGGAAAACTCGAGAAAAAAGTAGAAAACATGATAGAATATCCCACCCGTTCTCGCTAGGTCTAAGAAAAAAATAGCATCGACGTTATGGTGTCCAAAGCGTTGGCCGATAAGAAAATATCAAATTTAGAGTTTGAATCCGTGGTGGAAGAAATGGGGAGTATGAAGAATTAAAAAATGATATAAGAATCAAGGCTCGCGACCACCATGCCCAAAATTGAGTGTACTGATTGGGATAAATTTAGGGTAAAACTTGGAAATAAAGTCGGAGGAAATGTTACAGCACCATTGTGATATTTTATAAAATAATTTAAAAAAAATAATTAATTTTCTAATTTTCTTAATTTTATAATTTTCCTAATTTTTTCAAAATTATTAATTATATTGGTGCAGTAAACAAATTTACATACCTATACAACATGTGTTTTTCACTGAGAATTACAAATTCAGTCGAGGATTACACTGTACACACCGTCTGTGTAATTGATACACTCGGCTCTGTTTACCTTGGCTATCAATTTACGCATGGTTCATAACCCGTGTAATTGAAACATTGTCGTAATTGATAATTGTACAACACTAGGTAATGTTTATCATAACAGCCTACGTGGTCGTGTGGGTTAAGGAGATACTCTATAGAGACGAGGGTCGTGGGTTGGCGCCGCGGTTGGAGCTAAACATTTTTATTTATTTATTTCTATCCCTACAAATGTGGTCGCTATGGTAAACAACTGCATGACAACGGCGTTCGGAGTCCGACCACTTGAGGTTGATGAAAAATAAATTGCCAGTTTACAAAAAAAATAAATGGGCAGACAACTCCGGCCGTTGTCATGACACGATCTTTGACCTTAGCAGGTTCATGGGGATAAATGGACGCGCGGTGTCAGGAAGATGTTATTTGTCTTAGCATCAACATTGCTGTTCAATAATAATTTTTTTCAATTTCTTTATAAGCGATATCGTAGAAATGTATATTTGTAAACGAATCGTTGGGTTTTAACAATTTTATATAATACACCTTAGTTTCATATCCGATACGACATAATTGCCGGTATAATATTGTAAATGCAACGTTTTTATCGGAGCATAAAAAATTACGCTGGTATTTCATGTATTCGATATCGCCTAGTGTTCTCATTTTATAGAATTTATATATAGGATTATAACCCCCGTAAGCTTCGTAAATTTCTTCAACACAGGCATTAAAAACTTTCAATTCCAATTGTATTGTATTATCCATTTTCTCTAATAGTTGTTTTTTTTCTGTTCAATTTCCAATTTCTTCTAATAATTTTCCAATTTCTTCGTTAAAAGCGATATCGTAGAAACGCATATCCGTAAACGAATCTTTGATTTTAAACTGTTTAACAAAATTAGTTTGATAATATTTCGGTAATGTTTCTCCGATGCAATTGATCCTATTTAGTCGCTTCATTACACAAATTTGATCCTTATACAGGCGACATAATTCCCGTTTTAATATTGTAAATGCAACGTTTTTATCGCAGCTTAATAAATTACGCTGATATTTCATGTATTCGATACAACATAGTATTGTCATTTTACCGTGTTTTAATACTGTAGAAACAGCGTAAAATTCTCCATAAAAGTCATTACAAAATTCCAATTCGTTGCGTATGTTATTATCCATTTTGTTATAATATTTTATTATAACCTATTCAATGTATCTGTTCAATTGGACGTGAAAAATACATGATGTATTTATGACACCAATATGACGACGAGACAAAAATAAATCCTTTTTCTTAGTATAGTTTTATCTGTTCAATTGGACGTGAAAAATACATGATGTATTTATGACACCAATTTTTGATTTTTCGGGGGTGGTGTGGAACAATTTCCTCGTTAACCAATTTATACTTTTTCGGGGGTGGTGGGGGTAGTATAAAGGGTTATAAATGATACCACCGCAGGTGGTATCATTTTGACTCCCTTTATACTACTGTATGTATAATTGTGCCACTATTCCACCAGTTCTAAAAATTCCGATATACAGATACATGTATAACCATTTAGTAATATTTATTTTACTGATAGTGACTGGCGGTGGTATCAGGCTATTTTCATATACAAGTGAGGCATGATATTTTTGAATTATTTATACTAATTAAATGCGTCACACGAAAACAAATCAAAAATATGCGTCACCTGAAAAAAAATCAAAAATTAAATACAGAGAATAAATAGTAATGTCCGTTAACATTTTAAGGAAACACGGTTATCGCCCCTGATACCAGTGTGGAAACTGTACGTCTGATATGAAATGTATAATAATTCCTCCGGATATCTACACCCCATTTTGCTGAGTTATGACGCAATTTAGTGCAAAAGCATCGCCAAATTTTAGGTGGGCGACCGCCGGGAATTCCCGTACGTGAATCCGCCCTAGATCACTGTATGTTTAATTAAGTAAGCACATTGTATACATGTACATGTACGTATACGGTATACATACGATATTAATATATACAAATAGGCAACATGGGGGCCGTTTCACTAAACTTCGTACGACTAAAATGTTCGTAAGTGCAAAATTATGATAGCCTGTAAATTTCACATTAACAATGTTTTCTTGTAAACAATTATTGGATTTACATTTATTGAGCATAGGCTGCATGCAGCCTATGCTCAATAAATGTAAATCCATCAATTGAAATTTCCAGACGATACTAATTTGCACTTACGAACAGTTTAGTCGTACGAACGGCCCCCAGCCGAATAGCCCTACTGTAATTCATCGGCGGGCTTTAGAATTCCCAGTCACGTGTCCTAGCCTCGCCTGATAAACTTGAGATAAAAAGAAACTACTGCCTGCTTCACGAAAGTGTACGGCTATATAATATACAATATAACTGAACAATTTCTCTTCGTTTTCAATAACGTTACATTGCAAAATTTTATAACTACCCTTCTTATTTCGTGAAATTTGGTTAAATATTGATTTCATTACGAAAAACGGTTTTTCTATGAAATTTAACGTGGAGGAAAAGGAGGTGGAGGAGCTGGGAGGGGGAGTCAAAAAACGAATAGTTTTGGAAATTGACTTTTAAACCAGGCTAGTTTGCTTGGAAATGATCTTACTAAGAAAACAAAAGTTAAATTTTGAAAATCCGTCCACTATTTTGAAATTAGAAAAATGTCCCCTTGTTAAATCCCCATAGACATCTTCAACTGAGTGAAAATGTCAATGGGGATTTATAATTAAAATGGGGATATTTATTTTAATTGTTTTTGCAATAAAATCAATACAGGACCAAGTACCAATTTAATATGATCAAACAAAATATCGTTTTTGCATTGCTTATATAGCCGTACAATTTCGACAGCAGCCTGGTATTCTCTATCTGTCACTTGCAGCCTTACTGAACGAGCCAAGAAGGAGGCGAAAGTTGTCAACGACGCCAAATCTGTCGCCGACCGACCCCGTCGATTTATGGCGCACCAATTATCAAAGACTGTGACAGATATGAATCAAAGAGTTGATGCCATGGAAGGGGAGGAGTACACGTTCAGTCTACAGTTGGTTGACTTGGTACACAATATCGAACAGCTGGCCACCCTGAAAGTCATCTCCAGGGTGACCGCAAAGACACATGACAGCGTGTACGATACGGTGACATCAATTCCGGACAGCTGGGCGTGTGTAGTGAAATCATTCCGCGACATGTCGGTGGTGACGTCCGCGGCGGTGAAGATTCCTGACGTCATGGTCACGGGATCGGCGTTTCTGCCAGATGGCCGCCTCGTGCTGGTCCAGTGGGACACTCAAAAAGTCATACTGCTGGATAGGGATATGGTCGTGACGTCCGCGTTGGGTCTGCCACCACATCCCTGGGACGTGGCCGTCACCGGCGACACCGAGGTCGCTGTCACTGTGTCGGAACAGAAGAAGCTCCAGTTCGTCACCGTAGGGACCGCCGGACTCCAGCTCGGCAGGAGTATCACTACGGACTCGTATTGTTGGGGCGTAGACGTTCATAATGATCTTAACTATGTCTCCGTTCACGACAATCCCGGCGACGGCTGTGTCATCATTATGAGCATGACCGGCGTCGTCAGCCACCGGATCGCCGTCGACGCCGGCGGCCATGGCATATTACAGCGTCCATACTACGTAGCCGCCAGTGATCGCGGGATATACGTGTCTGACCGGGGCACTGGTGTCATATCGTGCTACACTCTGGCTGGGGTCGAGGTGTACCGTGCGGAGGGCGGGACCATGAAGGGACCACGTGGTATACTGCCGGACGACGAGGGAAATATCCTTGTGTGCTGTGCTAGTTCTCATGAAGTCCACCTTCTGAAGCCTGACGGCACCTGGCACACGTCCATTACATCGTTACGTGACTGCGTGCGAAACCCGACGTCTGTTTCATACAGAGGCAGTGACGACACGCTGGTCGTCACCAGTAGTCGAGATCCCAATGTCACGAAATTTAAGGTGAAGTTTGAATAAATATGATTCAAATAACTAATTTCTAATGACATTGCTGACAGTTGTACAGATCAGTTTTTTTATCGATTGACGTTTTCGGCCAGTGTATTCTCAGATCAGCCCCTGCGCCTCGGGTGAATATAGATTCAGACGGGCAATATGACACCATATTGACTGTGTAGAATCACACTTATTTATACTAATGACTTTGTAGTATCGCTATAACGTATATAGAGAATAGTAGGTTAGTGCCGTGAATGGGAAAAAATATCCGGCGAGGCTCAAGAATTTCTTTATTTCTCATCAGAAGTATATGTTGTGACCACCATTTGAACCGTCTCGCCGAGACGGTTCAAATGAGTGGTCACAACATATACGTTGGTTCAGAAATAAGGAAAATAGATAGAGAATAGTAGGTTAGTGCCGTGAATGGAAAAAAAATATCTGGCAAGGCTCAGGAAACGGGATGGGCGAGGCTCTGCCATAATATTGGTATCTTTGTACCGTATCATCGTATAGTACAAACGTACTATACGAATATTATACAAACATACGATATCCGTTCGTAAATACGATATATCCGTACGGATACAGTATGAATATACCATGTTTGTGTATGTTTGTACGATACAAACGTACCAGAATTATACACATGTATAAAAATAGTATAAACGTACGATTTGAATGGTATATCTATACGATATTGGTTGGTATGTACGGTACAAACATACCGTACGTTTATAGTATATGCATATCGTATAGAAAACATATCGTATTGGTATAGTATACGTATAGTATTGGTATAGTACGTATATTTGACCTGCAGAAAAGCGCTACTGTATGTGCAGTCTGATCTGAGTCAAAACTGATGTCAATAACACAGTGAACATATGAATCTGGCAAATAATGTAGTCCCAGATCAGATTGCGTAGATATGCGGGATGATCTGGATCAACACTAGTCGAAATCACTATAATTTCTCCTTTTCATAACAAATCATGCTACATTCGCCCTTTCAGTAAGCACTAAACTAAAATGAAACGGATTGTGATTATATATGGCGCAGCAATCGCGTCTTCATGAGCTGCATTTGGTGGTCTTGGGAGTTCGGCACAGACTTATGTCGTTTTTGCGAAATCGATTCTTCGCAAAAACGACAGAAGTTTGGGCGAATATACAGAGACCACCAAGTGCAGCTTAACAAGACGCGTTTGATGCGCCATATTTCATCAAAATCCGTTACGTAATAAGGACACTATAAATGAATACGTACTTTGAATCGGTACTTGTTGTTGTTAGTACCACGTGATCATGTACCTTGAACACGGCCTATTGACAAAGACGAAAAGTATTGTGTTCGTCTCTCCACGCGTTGTTGAAAGGAGAAAACGAATGTTAAAGTGAATGTGTCTCAGATGGTACCTCCACAGAAGCATTTCACACAAATAGTTGAGATATATCAATGGATATTGTATGAATACAGCTGCAACTTGTTATTGGTCATAAACAAGTGTCTGTCGGCTAATTATCGTATTTTAATATTAAGCTAGTATCTCACTGGGCTTCGTCTGTTGGCGACACATTGCGAACGGCATTCACGAGGGAGTTCCAAAATGTCTCGAAACGTTCGCAGGGGTTCTCTATTTCCTTGCGTGCGTCGCAGGGCCTCGCTCTCGTGTCACTGGAATTTTTGAACATGTTCACAAAATTCGCGTGATAAAAGTTCTCTCAAAATAGTCACAGAGTCGTCGCGGGTGTCTCAAACCGGGCTCGAACTCTTCTCAGTTTAGTTTCCGTGAGTCAGAAAGTGGGAGAAATGTGAGGGGTATGAAACTAAATTGTGATTGAATGGAGACAAAAATGAAAATCTGACGACATTCGCACTAATGCCGCACGAATGTCGTGCGAATGTCGCAATTTATTCGCAGTTTGTTCGGTTGACATCTGATGACAAAATGATTGAAAATATTTCTCAATTGTTACGCATAACTGTCGCGCGACTGGCGACACTCGCGCGACATTCGCGTGAGATGTATGCGAACTCCCGACGAATTTTGGCCCAAATTTCACGAACGTGTCGTAAGTACCAATTCAGCGCGATTTCAAGTTAAAATTGTCGCTAATTCGTGTATTTTCTCGCAATTTTGTGTCTCCAACTAGTCGCGAGCTGTCGCAGCCCAGTGAGATACTACCTTAAAGTCGAGGAAATTCCATGCTTAACGAAAATTAGCATATTTCGCTTGCTTTGTGATGGGCATCTTTATTGTTTCAAAATATTTATAGGTTATTTGATTTGTATGTGGATATTTATGAGTTCCGCAGCGTGCGATATTGGGAGACTTTAGGAGCGCAATATCGTTGCGTGGAGGAATGAGTGGCATATATCCACAAACAAATCAAATAACCTTGTTATTATATACATACATCATTCGCAATTTGTATGCGCTTCAAAAAATACAAAATATAAATAAAATAAACAAATTAGTGTTAATTTAGAAGGAACTAGTTTGCAATGTGAAGCGTAGTTCCGGCACTAACAAATATGAACCTACGAGACGTCAATGTGGAAAAATATTGACGTATTTGCATTGGGAAACGACAATACGTATTTATCCCGTCCATACAGTGCGTACACTGTAAAAAATCGGAACGTCTAAGACGTACCGTAGGACGTTGTTCGTGTTCTAAAATAAAACACCAAATATCATCTGCCGTGCATTTTCAAAACACTATTGTTTTCATGGTGTTTACAATTGTAGAGTCGTTTTGTTTTAGAACGGCGGCGTTTTGCTTTACAACACCATACAATGTGACAACGTCGAAGGCGTGATAGAATAAAACAGGAGGTCGTTCCAATCAAGCACGCCTTGTGGAATTACTCAGAAAAAATCTCTAAACGAAAAAGTCTGCGTACCTAAGGCTTTCCAAACAAATTTATATGCCATTACCATCTTCATAGTCGGTCAAACTTTCCTGAATATTCAACGCAGGTCAAAGCCGGTTGTGCAGGTAAAATTTCATAACGTTCTGACGTCAGTAAGTGATGTAAATTGTGTGATGTATGACATCACATGCGTGTTTGCAACGTCACAATTGTTTCGGCTAATGCTGCGCATCTGGTAGTGGAAACAAAATGGCGAGCAGCATACTGGATCAGCATAGCAACATTGGTATTAAGCTTGAAGCAGAACTATCCAGTAACATCATTGCAGGTTAGTTTCTTCGTTTAACTGTTAATTTAGTAAATATGGCAGCTATTCCATCAGCAAGGTCAGAGGATTTTACACATTTTGACTATATTCGGAATAACGTTTTACCAAACTATCGCCGTATCGGAATGTGATAAAATTGTGACACAGTGTAGCAATTAATCAGCTTGTTTATTTCAAAATCCACATATTTTATTATGAGGCTAGTACTAGTAAACACCATATATATATAAAATTGTAGTTTGTCAAATACCACAAAATTGTGTGTATTTGTCATGCGACACACTGGTAGATAAAGCACTGATACATGTACCTGTCTTTGGAATTGTGAGCAGTAAAGTGGTGTAATCTCAGGTTTTAATGGGTTATATGAGCCGCGTCGCGAGAAAACCTGTCTTCGGGAGTCTCACGACGTCGCAAGATATGACGTCGTGAACTTAGCTGAAGTAATTTCCGCTGAGATTTGCATGTTGCACTCTGACTTCGAAGTTTAGTTGCTTATTTCAGAACAATAGGCTACGATACTCGCTCACTGCAAGGCGAGTTGACTCTCCAAATGACCAAATGCTACCGTAACACTCCCAAAACAAACACAAGGCGGTGTACCAAGCTGATATTGCGGTAACACATGTCTGCAAAAATGTTACGTAACACATTGCTGTATACATGTATACATGAATGTACGAAACACATTGTTGTATACATACATGAATGCAGATTTATGCAGAGTGTGTCTACATATCTGCATATTGGAATACCGATATTGTAAGTTAAGGCTTGTCACATTCAAATGTAGATGGTTTTCTACAATTATAGGGTTAACAGTATTGTAATTTTGAAATTTGCGGCGTATATCAGAAAATGATAGGTCAGACAATCTGTTTAAACATGTTTTCCGACCTATCATTTTCTGATATACGCCTCAAATTTCAAAATTACAATGCGGTTAACCTATTTCTAATGCACTCCTTTACTGTTTTGCAAACTTTATCGAGTCTCGTTGGAAAATCGTACCGGATTGCAGGCTGGTTGAGCAGTTCATACCGGACGGATCACACAAATAATATTTTCTATGAAGAAAATAGTTCCAACACAATTACAAGATATTACCGATTTTTGCATGAATGTATATACGTTTATGTTGCTGATTTCATTATTTTTCAATAATAAAAGCAATAAATTCGTTGTTAGAATTATAATTGCCTTAATTACTACTTTGCTGTTGTTGATACATATTGTGATAACTCGTCTAATCATGATATACTACTATTTGAGATGCAAGATTACACAGGATACATACTTTGTCTTTGTGTGAACGATATATTACTGCCAAAGCATATGAAACGTGATCAACGGTGAGATATTTGTATTTTTTTCGCCGTACGCTTCGCACCATGCAACTTTCGGACTAGGTCACCAGGACGTTTTGGACCAGGACGTTTCATATGCAAGCCAGCTGTGTCTTTCACAATAATACCAGAATTATACCACTTGGGACATTTTATATGAGTTACCCCACCCCATGTTTTTGGTCGGTCATTATGTGGCAGAGTAAATTGACCGACCGAAAACTTAGTATTGGCGTAGGAATACATATTGAAATAATTTGCGACAGTTCATCAACAATGATATACCTGTAATGTATGACCATCAGATTGCGTGATAGTTATAGAGTGCATTAGAACAACTATCAAAACGATCAGTAAACAGGACGTCAACAAGAAGAAATCAGCATACCGAATCCGCCGTACCCGCGCACGTTATAAATACCTGCTGGTACATGAACTTGCCGGTTTGTCTTTGGCGCTTTTCCTTTCCATGTATTACTAAAGGACTCAAGCTCATCCGTCTATACATTCATTATGCAATGCCAAACATGCTTCTAGTTTGTCAACTTGCAAACTGTTGTAAATGTTGGCGTATACTGTATGTGTACCGGTATATACGTTGTTACTGTAACGTCGTTTGACGTCGCTTTTACGTGACGTCATATTTGCTCAAACGACCTGAATAGTGGTGTTGTATAAAATGTAATATCTTAATGAATATTGCAGATATCATGATCAAATAAAAAGCATTCATTTCATAAGACAAATACCATTGTCATAGTAACAAAATGTCAATTTGACCAAACATTTCCCGAAGACATGTTTTCTCACGACGCGGCTCATATTATTAAAGGGGCATTATAGAATTTTTATAAAAAAAACAAATATAAAAAATCAAAATGGATTTTCATCATGGCCCTGCGTAAAGTGGCTTAATTGAAGTTATGTGACGATACTAGGATTGCATTCGCGTTCGATAGCTGCATTTCTTGTTTATGTTAATTTGGGAGGTGTTCCATAGCAAAACACCTTGTACTGAATTGTGTTTTAAAGCAAAACATGTTACGCGTGCAGGCGTTTTAAAAGTGTAACAAGAGAGGTGTTTTGCTTTGAAACATCCTTCATGTTTTGTTTTTAAACATGTTACATGTTCCAAACCAAAACACCTGAAACGTCATAGACGTTCCATATAAAACACCTGGTGTTTTCTAACCAAACTGTTGGTGTTCCAAAGCGAAACACCTGAGACGTCCGACACAATCGATAACAAAACACCTGGTGTTTTCTAACCAAACTGTTGGTGTTCCAAAGCAAAACACCTGAGACGTCCGAGACGTTCCATATAAAACACCTGGTGTTTTCTAACCAAGCTGTTGGTGTTTCAAAGCAAAACACCTGAGACGTCCGAGACGTTCGATAACAAAACACCTGGTGTTTTCTAGCTAAACTGTTGGTGTTCCAAAGCAAAACACCTGAAACGTCCTAGACGTTCCATAACTAAACATCTGGTTTTTTCTGGACAAACTGTTGGTGTTGCAAAGCAAAACACGTGAGACGTGCTGTTTTGAAGCATGTTTTAAAAGTGTAACAGAAATGGTGTTTTAATATGTGTGCAATTTGGGAACGTCATTTTTTACAGTGTATGTGCCGTGAAACACTGTGCCGTGAAACATTCTTGATATCCTGTCAATACGACCTAATCACTGCGTATGAATATGTGCGGTGGCAGGAGTTATCTTTTTGCACTTTAAAGCCATTTGTAGGTGTTGACGGGATAAATAGAATAGTAGGTTAGTGCCGTGAATGGGACAAATATCTGGCGCGGCACGGAAACGGGATGTGCTCGGCAGAGCCTTGCCCATCCCGTTTCCTGAGCCTTGCCAGATATGTTTTCCCATTCACGGCACTAACCTACTATTCTCTATATAACAATGTTCGAATATATTTCAACGCAAATGTATTTGTTGTCTACGAGACCACACTGGTGAAAAGGTGGTCCGTTGTGTTTGTGGCCAGTGTGGACCCGGATACATCTTCGTTTCTGCCAAGTCTGATAAGGACCTACATTGTCTGCTATTGAGTTTGGTAAATATCTACGATTTCTCTGGAAAACAGTTATATAGAGAATAGTAGGTCAATGCCGAGAATGGGAAAACATATATGGCAAGGCTCCGGAAACGGGATGGGCGAGGCTCTGCCGAGCACATCCCGTTTCCGTGCCGCGCCAGATATTTGTTCCCATTCACGGCACTAACCTACTATTATATTTATCCCGTCAACACCTACAAATGGCTGTAAAATGCAAAAATAGTATTGACTGGATATCGAAAATGTTTCACGGCACCGTGTTTCACGGCACATACGCACTGTGTTGACGGGATAAAAATGCATATCAGGTTTGGTTAGTGAAGTAATTTTAACACAACTATTAAGGACGGACGGAATAACGGACGATAGTACGAACGGATGACTGGAAGGAATTACAAAGTTTTTAATACTAATACTCATTGGAATATATTCGTATATATTTCATATTTATTAACATTATGCATGTATTCAGTAGTGTTGAATGGTCACTTTTCGTGGCATTCAGATACCTAATTTATTGAACAGAGGCACATCGAGCGTACCAGTCTTGACACCAATTGTGGTAGCTAGCTGTTATTACTGTTTACAAGAGGTATGTTAACTCCTGTTATATAGATTATATATGAGATATGTGTATGATAACATGAGTTTGTTCAATTAAATATTCGATGTTTAACAAACATTGTTAGAAAAAAAATATTGTTCGTGAAAATGCCGAAATGACGTAAATGACGTCCATTCTTCGTAGACGTACGTGTAATTACAAAATATGTAAAATTTCTTATTGTACCTTCTTTATAAAACAGTTACATATATGTTTTACTTCTTTCTTTTAATAATTGTGACTACGATATCAAGTTAAGCTGCATTGTTGCATGGTTTTCGTTGTTACTTATGTGCAAACAAAAAGCGCGTGCTGTTTGCATATGGCTTTAGACAATGCTCATTCCGGGGCCGCGCGTAGACCAAGTGCCTTCATGACGTCACTACGCTGAAGTGCCTTCATGACGTCACTACTTCATGACGTGCATGACGTTCATGACGTTCATGGCGCGGCCCCGGAATATGAATACCGAAGATTATATACGTGAATGGGGCGATTTATAAAAGTACTGATCAGAAAATACTGAATATAATGCTCAAATTACATCAGTTTTTTGTTGGAAATGTAACAATAACGTTTGATCATGTCCGGCACCGTGTTTCACGGCACATACGCACTGTATCCGGTATGGGATGTATGACCAGTTTAGAAGTTAAGCCGACTATAATGCGGCCTTGGGGTTCAAACAGTTCCCTCGGGCCACAGCAAACGTTTGCACACGGCTGGACATGATCAAACCTTATATTATGACAATTGTACTTGTGCTTGGCGGCCCTCTTGAATATTTCAAATTTCCCAAAGATGCCCCAGTGTCATCATTCGGATTCGTAATCTACATTAACTTCAGAACACGAAACACCCCTTTGGCAACTACACTATATGACTTAGGCCATTCAAAGTTATTGACCTGTTAAGCGTCCGCGTGAGAGTGGTTCT
Source organism: Conchocele bisecta (assembly GCA_029237695.1). Lineage (NCBI taxonomy): Eukaryota > Metazoa > Mollusca > Bivalvia > Lucinida > Thyasiridae > Conchocele > Conchocele bisecta. Next base: position 23,828,134 of record CM055279.1, on the reverse strand, counting down.
ATGAAAAACAAACAAACCGTGTATGCTAGTTTACACTATTTACTGGTGAAGTAATATGAAAATTCAGTTGGGACTTGTCTAAGTTTCAAATCCGTTCATGAATGTACAGTAGCGCTTTTCTGCAGGTCAACTATACGTACTATACCAATACTATACGTATACTATACCAATATGATATGTTTTCTATACGATATGCATATAATATAAACGTACGGTATGTTTGTACCGTATATACCAACCAATATCGTATAGATATACCATTCAAATCGTACGTTTATACGATTTTTATACATGTGTATAATTCTGGTACGTTTGTATCGTACAAACATACCAGATTTGTGTATGGTATACATGTACCAGAATATCGTAAATGTATACGATATATTAACGGTATTGCCGTGTACTATTTGCCCTAATATTTGGTCCGCCCCTAATATTTGGTCTTCTTTGGAGTCGAGAATTTCTTTAAAATGAGAGGTGTTTTCAGTAGAATGAAAAGCCACACTTCGGGTATGGTATATTCATACCATATCCGTACGTATATATCGTATATACGAACGGATATCGCATGTTTGTATAATATTCGTATAGTACGTTTGTATAATGTAAACAAACTGTACTATACGATGATACGGTACAAACATACCAATTTTATATGATCATACGATATGCTCATTAAATATGCCAATACTGTACGATTACGATATGTATACGATATTAGTATATACGAATAGGTAAGTAGCAAAAAAGCGCTACTGTTCACTTACATGTAATACGTTTAATAAGAGTGTTGTCTTATTATTTAGCAGCAATTTAAATTTATGCAGTGTGCAAAGGGTTGATGAAGGTACATTTTATTCACATAAATTTACATTTTTCAAGGCCTTGTTTGTTTTTACCGGATACATATATAAGTATGTTTTGGCCATCCGGGTGGACGGTTAAAGGAGAACAAGAATGGCATGGCCTTATCTTGTAACTAGAACCATGGAGCCAATGACACATATGTGGCTGTGACTGGATAAAATTGGGCTTATGGCGTTTGAGATCAGTGTAGATCCAGATCAGCATGTGCATACGCACAATATCTGCACTGTTCGCAATCACATCAATAAACCACCGGTAGACTTCTAAACTGGTCATACATCCCATAAACCCCGTTTCTCCAGTCAGGGGCACAAATGAACAAATAAAACAAAACTCACAAAATTGAAAGAGCGAAACAAAACCGCACGTTTCATGTACAGTGAAACCTTTCTAAACCGGACACCCTGGGAGGCCCCCAGGGTGTCCGGCTTAGAGAGGTTCCACTGTAAATCAGGCATATGACCAAACTGAAATGTATTGACGTGCTTTGCAATCATGAACATACATTAACATCTGAAATAAACGATAAAAAAACCCACCAAGCATAAGATTACAGAGGTTGCCTTATTATTACATATAGAACATAAAAGGCTAATTTGGATGGTGAATGATGATAAAGGTACACATATTCGCCTTACAAATGCTGCAAGGTCCTTCTCCGTGCCAGTGACGCATATGTAATCACAAATCGTGTCAATGCCGTGGACAGATGTATAAACAAATATATATATATACAGACGGGCTGCAGAAATATAATTGAGGGGCGTTCAGTAAGTAACAGAACAGTGTCGAACATACGAGTGGAACTTAAGCTGCACGTATTGATAACTTGTGATCAGTGCATATTTATGATACAAGAAAATAGCTGTATTGCTTTTTTTGGCTCGATAATATTGTTCACTTGATCCCAGTTTATATAAAAAGAGGACATAATAATTATGTTAATACGCTACCTAAGTCAAGTGTATGCATTATAAAATTAAATGCATGTGCACGTGGACTGGCATACAACTATGATATATTCTGCATTTTGACTGAGAATAGTTTTATTATCGTACAAAAGGGCACGTTTCATTGTTGAATGACAACTGTATCAATCACTTAAGTTCAATCACTTAAGTTGGTTTATTACTGAAACTGCATGTGAAAATACAGTGGCTAAAATTATGAAGGATTAAATTGTTAATGATGTGAACTCTACAGAGACCCAACTGATGATATATGAACAAAGACATGTCCTAACGTATTTTAAAGAAACAGAGTATCACATGATGTTTCAGATGATTTCGAAGATATTCAATGTTCCTTTCCTTTTATTTTCTCTTTATTGACTCCAAATGCCATATACCACACGACCCGCACCATTTTATTCAATCGAATGCCAAGGAATGTGTGTTTTTATACTATATACAATGTACTACCATTGAGATAAGTTGGTAACGCATTTCCGTTCGCTAGTTCAGTACCAGGAAGCACACTTTGTGAAACATAACACTTTTTTAGTTTGAAATAACAGATATTGTTCCACACATATAATATGTTGCTATTTATAGACACGTGTGGAATTAATTTAACTAATTAAAATAGTACCATCGACTGTCAATTAAACTAGCGTTCGCAACGCTATTTATGATTTGGTATAATAAGCATACTGATTCTTTTCAAGACGACTTATAGGCACAATTTGGTTAAGACAGTCCATGTAAATCTACCATTAAATTATTGTTTCCTAAATTAAACATGTTTCATTACTTTATGCACATACCTAAGACAACGGTGTCTTTAAATTTGATTGTTGTTTTAATTATAGTTTTCATTTATTAAATTTAAAATCATTTCATTTTATTGGGATCATGTAATAACTATGTGTTGGGAAATTAATTCTTGAACACCCCTCGTAAATGACTTTTATAACTGACCACCCAATACTAGATATATGCATTAATATGCTGCACGTGCAGGTACAGTTGTACGCACTGCACCAGGCGATGAGAGGCCCTTCAATTACAAATATATTCTTTATGGTGCTGGTCACTTCGTCGATGTTTTGACAGAGAACTGCTGAACGTAAATGTGATGGGAATTGTATACACGTCTAAACCGGACACCCTGGGGACCCCATTGCGTTTCATTTATATGGCATTGATTGTAGTTTGTTCGTGGTTGAAAATGAGAACAAGTCTGCATGGACTGTTTAATTATCCCCTTGCCGATAGGCAAACGGGAATATAGCGTTAGTCCCTGTACGTGCGTGCATGAGTACGTACGTTAGTAACACCTTTCATTTGTCAAAAGCTCATGAACCGCTTGACCGATTTTGATAATATTTGGCCACAATGTGATGGTGATTTGTTGTGCATGCTACCCACATCAAGGCTGCCAGTACGACCGACCAAGGTCAAGGTCACCGATGACATTTTTAGCATTATCAATGCAGACAGCGAGGGCATAAGCTTTGTTTAACGCTGCCATTTCTTGTTATAGTGGTACATATCTAAGCTGGACACCCTGCGGACCTCCCAGGGTGAGCGTTTTAGAGAGGTTCCACTGTACTGTTTACTTATTTGTTATCGGGACACGAGCTTTGTATTGACCCAATACGTACTGACTGATAACATACTACCGCATAAGTAATCGACCTGATACGAATATCCGGGTTACAACGAATTGAAAAGTGGCGTTCTATTGGACGAACGACGTCACATGACGTTACCGAACGACGACAGACTAATAATATAACGGAAACAAGTCCGCGTTCTTTTCAACGAAAACTTTTCAACGGAAACGGCCTAGCCTTGCCTGATAAACTGGATATCAAACTACACTAGCCTTGTATTCTCTGTGAATTAGTATTATTTATGCAAGCATATTACAATGCATATTATACAGCATATTGAGTGCTTGCTTCGTATACCCATACGTTAGACATCAAGCACAAATAATAATCAGAAATGTGTCAATGGCACACGCATACTCCCACTGGCAGCATGCGTACATGGATGTTATTGATCGGCTGTCATAACTGTAGAGACAGTTCCTTTAATGTCAAATGGAAATTCAAAATTGCCACTGAATACTTGCCAACGGTAGTCGTTAAGTCGATGTGTAAGTCAGTTACTGCCCTAATCGAGGTGTTCATGTGTTTAAGCAACCTACATGTGCCCATGAAACACCTCGCCGCTTCGCGGCTCGGTGTTCCATCCATGGGCACATGTAGGTTGTTCAAACACATGAACACCTCGATTAGGGCAGTAACTATTACGGATTTGACACCGAACATCCGCTTCCGCCTCCGCCACAGACACTTCTTGTCCGGAACATAACTCGAATACCCTTTGGAATACATGTATGTTCATGAAACGTCACACATGCATAGACCACGACCCGAACGTGTGTCGCTCGCAAGAATGACAACTCTTGCCTCACTAATTGTTTAGTTATCTCCCTTTCACTAGGATTTCTTGTCCGGAGTATAATTCAGACTACCGTTGAAATATTGACCACGACCTCAAAGTGTGTCGCGTGTAAGAATGCGTACTCATTTCTTGCCCGGAGCTTAACTCGAATACACTTTGGAATATGTTCACGTACCTTCACACATGCATAGACAACGACGCAAAGGTGTATCACACGCAATAATGATAACTACTCAATAACTACTTGCCTCACTAATCTTCGAGTTATCTCCCTTTGACTTTTGCGCACTGATTTCTTGTCCGGAGCATAACTGTGCAATACTTTGGAATACTTTTATAAAACTTCACACATGGATAAACCACGACCGAAAGGTGTGTTGTGTGCCACAATGACAATTCTTGCCTTGCTAATTTTCAAATTATCTCCTTTTGTTTTTCCACGCACTGATTTCTTGTACGGAGCATAACTCGAATACCCTTTGGAATATTTTCAGGAATCTTCACACATTCTTAGTCCACGTATCAATGGTGTGCCGCACACAATATCGACCTTTATTTTTTCGCGAACTGATTTCTTGTCAGGAGCATAACTGGAATACCCATTTGGAATAGTTTCATGAAAATTCACACTTGCATAGACCACGACCCTGATATGGGTTGCGCGCAAGAACAACAACTCTTGCCTCATTAATTTTCGAGTTGTCCTATTGTTTTTTCAACACACTGATTTATTGTCCGGTGCATAACTCAAATACCACCTTTTGGAATAGGTTTATGAAACTTCACATATGAATAGACCATGACCCAAAGGTGATTTGCATGCAATATAGAAAACTCTTGCCTCACATATGTTTTAGTTATCTCCCTCTGTATATTCGGAGATATTTTGCTGCCAATCTAAAACTTAATATTTCACACTTGCATAAACCATGACCCAATGGTGTGTCTTGTGCAAGAATGACAACGCTCACCTTACTAACATATTAGTTATCTCCCTTTATTTATGTAGTGGCTACCTGTAGGCGGAGAGGGCGATACACATGCGCTTGTGGACCAGCATCAATTTCTACTTTAATGTATGTGCAAATTGCATCGGCTGTTGCTATGGCACACACGTGATTGCGATTCACCATGACAACCACAACATGCGCATGTCATTGAGCATGTGTAGTGTCTGAACCAATATGCAAATTAAACTTGAGGATGTCAGTGTTAATTTCAGAAGCGAGGTTCAAATAATTTTTTTCAAACAAATTAGATTTAATTTCAGCCGTGTGTGAATTATACACTGGCCGACATTGAAAAGGTACCGCTGTTAAATCGCATATTGTTTTCTAACGGTATTTTAACCATATTATTTTACATTTTATACGCAAACAAAAGAGACGTACTATGCATTCATCTTGGGCGGACGGGCGGGCGGCCGGCGAACGGGCACAGCTTGCCTACGCGATAACTCTAGTTCTCTTTGACGGATCGCAACACACTTCGGTACATACCTTTCTCTTGGCTAGAGAAAGAAATCTATTGATTTTTAGTGTGATATCTCCTTTGTTCATTGGCCATGCATCGACGGCGTATATTGCGACATTCGGCACTCTTGTTCGTCGCCTATACTAAATGACAATAGCAAAACGCTAATTATCGCCTCTAAATCTTCGTTCCTTCGCGAGCCAAAGTACTTTCGTCGTTTCTTCGTTCCTTCGCGACGTTGTAGCGAAGATTAATGTTCTTAAACTTCGTTACAACGCCACGAAGGAACGAAAATTAAGAACCTTAATCTTCGTTAAAACGTAGCGAAGGAAAGAAAATTAAGTAATCTTCGTTGCAGCGCCGCGAAGGAACGAAGTTTACGAACCTTAACCCGTTGAACCCGAAAGCCCGCAAACAGTGCAGATCCAGATGAGCCGGCTCGTAACAAGCCGTCTCATCAGGATCTGCACTTTTTTAAAGTAATGTTCATATTTTTAAAACAAAAAACACCCCCTTTTCATAAATGGACTAGTCTGAAATTTAGTTTGTGACAATTGGATTGGTTGCAAAATTAACATGTCAAAATCCATTCCAGTTACTTAGGGGTGAAAGGGTTAATCTTCGTTACAATGTCCCAGAAGGAGAAGGAACGAAGATTAGCGCATTCCTGTTTTGCATGAGCATAACTATATTCTGTCGAATGATCGTCGGAGATTTACAACGTCGCGAGGGAACACAAATTAACTAATCTATAGTCTGTTTCACGAAAGCTGCCCAAATTTTACGGCCATATAAACAATTCAAAAACCATATTTTGTTCGATATTATTAAATTAAAGGAAAATTTAAGAATGAGCCTTCTTTTTATTTAGTGAAATTTGGTCAAATATTGATTTTATTGCGAAAACAAAATTTCCCCATGTTAAATCCCCATAGACATCTTCACGGAGTGAAGATGTCTATGGGGATTTAACATGGGGAAATTTTTTATAATTTCAGAAATATTGAACCGATTTTTAAAATTTAACTTTTGTTTTCTTAGTTAGATCATATCCAAGCTATCTAGTCAGGTTTCGGAGTCAATTTCCAAAGTTTTTCGTTTTTTGACTCCTCCCACACTTCCTTACCACTTTTTCCCCCATGTTAAATTCCCATAGACAAATCAATTTTTCGTAATAAAATCAATATTTGACCGAACTTCACGAAATAAAAAGAAGGCTCATTCTTAAATTTTCCTTTAATTTAATATTTTCGAAAAAAATATTTTTTTTGAATTGTTTATATAGCCGTAAAATTTGGGCAGCTTTCGCGAAACAGACAGTAGGTCAGTAGCCCTGTGTTACAGGCAGAAATGTAGCTTTAATGCACATGAGATAAATAGTACGGAGCCCCGCAGGGGACATGGATTTTGTTGGATTTAGCAATTTGTACCTCGAGTTAACAATTCGTTCCCACATAACAATTCTTTCCCTCTATTTAACAATTCGCTCCCACGAAATGACAATTCGTTCACTCAATTTAACAATTCGTTCCCTCGAATTAACAATTAATTCCCTATAACAATTCGTTCCCACGAATTAACAATTCGTTCGTGTGGGAACGAATTGTTTTATCATGGGAACGAATTGTTAACTTGAGGGAACGAATTGTTATGTTGTGGGAAGGAATTAATAAACAAATAAAATTCTACGTCCCCTGTGGAGCTCCGTAGAAAAGCTCGAAAGACGTACATTGTAAATTAAGTGTCAGTGGCTATTTATTTCGTTTTGTTTTCTAATAAGTATACCATGTTAACCAGACTATCCTAATACGTGGCTCATGTGACACGTACATGCAATGCGGATCACGTGAAGGGGTAATTTCAGTCATCTGAGTGACAGGTTGAATATTAGTATTACTATAATAACGCATAACAGCTCGCGACGTCATGATGTCACGTGACTTATGTGACCTACTTATGTTGGTTTAATACGAAGGGATACCAGCAAGTTTGAGAACTAATTCTGTATAAAGATAAAGATTCCTTGCTCATCAAACCTGCATATACATAGCACAACATCTGTTAGACAGGTTGAATGTAGTATTACTTTGATAACGCCAAGCAGCTCGTGATGTCATGACGTCACGTGACTTCATGTCTTGACTTTGTGTACAAAATATTATTTTTCTGATTGCATCGTTGTAAGTAAAGCGTTTTTCGAGTTATGTTTTTCATAATGTAGCACACGTATTGGCTATTAAAACGTTTTAACATTTTATGTAATATTTGCTAGCTTTAACTTCAAATTAGTATTATGTGTATTTAAAAAAGATGCGTTGGAAAGCGAAATTTACGAAATGAAAAAACGACACAAACTTTGAACAAGCGATTAAATGTCTAATTAATGGACGTATTTTGTTGGATCCCAGTTGAGAATTAAAGTATAACAAACATGTTCAACACTGATAGGGCTCGACTGATTTGCAAACTTATTTGGGAAATGGCGCATACTCTTTTGACCCAGCTGCCATTAAAAATAGATATGTATGTACATGTACGGAAGCTGAAGATGAACAAACGTTCTAACAATATGCTATCTCGTGGGATAGCTAACTTATGAACGAGATACATACACAATGGTTATCTCATTACATTCGGTAATACATTTGTGCGCGTATGAACATTTTGAACTATTTTCTATTACTTTGGTATTATTTCTCAATGCTTTAACTCTTCATTTAAGCCGTCTCGACGTGACATGCTATGTATGTCATATACATATACATGTACTTTCGGTGATAAATAAAAGAACATAATTTTGCATCATTAAATCCTCAGAATCTGGGGCCCGTTTCCCTAAACTTCGAGCGACTAACATGTTCGTAAGTGCAAATTTAGGATCTTCTGGAAAATTCAATTGATTGATTTACATTTATTGAGCATAGGCTGCATATGCAGCCTATGCTCAGTAAATGTAAATCAATCAATTGAATTTCCCAGACGTGAAATTTACAGAATATCATAAGTTTGCACTTACGAACATTTTAGTCATACGAAGATTAGTGAAATGGCCCCCAGTATCCCCAGTTTAGTATTCGCACACTTCCTGAAGTTATGAGATATACATGTAGCAAACGCATCTTAAGGACCCATTTTATCAGTGATCATCATTTGATTCAAAGATAATTGCTTCCTAAATCGTAAATGTGATGCGATATATGTATAACATATAATTATGTGAATTATGTTAGATCCTATATATATATATATAATATAATATATGCAGCGCATGGAGTGGCCATTTCAGCCATCGCTAAAGATACATGCCCACTCAGTAGGCACAAAATGTTTTTATAGGAATTGAATAAGTGTATAATTGTGTCACTATTCCACCAGTTCTAAAACTTATGAGTGCCCGCTATACAGATATAATCATTTAGTAATTGTTACTTTATTGATAGTGACTCGCGGTGGTATCAGGCTGTTTTCATATGCAAATGAGAGATGATACGCTTTACCTTAGACCCTCCCGAATATGTCCGAGGATATTTTCGATCGTGCGGACATATTCGTACCTTTCAGCGTTTACTGTATTATGAACAAACATTCGGACTCCACGCACTTTAAACAGACCAAATGCTGTTCGTGATATAGTAAACGCAACAGGCCATGGTATTATACCTTAAATATAAGACGTGTTTCTGCAAAACAAAATATATAGAAGACCTTAGATGAGTGATTGCTTAATAATATTATGTTTATTAAACGAGTTTACTGATTCCATAAGAAACGATGCACTGCCGGGTGTCTTTTGAAATCAGTCAATGTGTGTAATACATATACTATTTCCCCATTTTAAATCACCATTAAATTATTATACTGTTGAATCAACAGGAATTATGGGTTTACATGTATATATATTTATCTGATAAACACAACAGCATACATTGAAGCTATACCAAAAACGTATTAACATGTTCTTGTGTTCATAGTTGTATTTACTAATGTGTAGTTTGCATATTTAACACACTGTGTTATTGCACAGCGAAAGCCAACTTTCTGCACTAGTACATTTAATTCATAACACTACCAATGTCAGTGGCCGGATTAGCTCAGTAGGTAGTGCGTCTGACTGCGGATCGGGTTCGATTCCCACCTCGACCTGCTCCGAATGGTCGATTCGGCGTGTCCTTGGGCAAGACAACTTGAAGTTCGTGCATATAGTCTGTTTCACGAATGCTGCCCAAATGTTATGGCCATATCAAGAATTCAAAAACAAGATTTCTTTTGATAGTATTAAATTAAAGGAAAAATTAAAAATGAGCCTTCTTTTTATTTCGTGAAATTTGGTCAAATATTGATTTTATTGCGAAAAAACAATTTCCCCATGTTAAATCCCCATAGACATCTTCACGGATTGAAAATGTCTATGGGGATTTAACATGGGGAATTTTTTTTGAATCTTAGAAACACTGGACCGATTTTTAAAATTTAACTTTTGTTTTCTTAGTTAGATCATATCCAAGCTATCTAGTCAGGTTTCGGAGTCAATTTCCAATTTATTTCTTTTTTTGACTCCTCCCACACTTCCTTACCACTTTTTCCCCCATGTTAAATTCCCATAGACAAATCAATTTTTCGTAATAAAATCAATATTTGACCGAATTTCACGAAATAAAAAGAAGGCTCATTCTTAAATTTTCCTTTAATTTATATTATCGAAAATAATATTGTTTTTGAATTGTCTATATAGCCGTAAAATTTGGGCAGCTTTCGTGAAACAGACAGTAGTCATATCGGATGGGGACGTAAATAGTCGGTCCCGACATGCAAGGTCATCGAGCCACTGGAGTAGTTAAATCAAAACATTTACATTTACCAATGTCTTCACCGCCCTATGTAAAGCTTGGAAAGCAATATCATTTGTGGAATTAAACTGCTACACGCAACGATTTCCTCCAAAGTGATTTACTAAGTACTATGTGATTATAATGTGTCTATTATGGGATTACACTGCGCGGGAAATTGTAATCAGATATTAATTTCCGAGTCGGGATTCCCGCCCCGCTCCGCCCTGCCCCTGCCACTACCACCACCCTTTCCACCGCCCCCTGCCCCGTCAGTCCCCCACCCCGACACGCCTTCCCCACCCAGCCATAACCCCAATTTCCACAAACTACTCCCGCGACTCGCACCGAACCAAAGAAAGTCGCCCCACCACGCCCCCACCACGCCTCCACCCGAAACACCTTCACACAATCCCCCCCCCGGCTCTCGAACTGACGTCCTGGGCGGGCAATATAGTAACGTTTTTAAAGTTTGTTTATTATATTGTCACCCGGTTGACATGGCGAGTCAAATTTGACCTATGAAACACTGTTTATCCCGTCAACACAGTGCGTATGAGCCGTGAAACACGGTGCCGTGAAACATCTTTGATATCCAGTCAATACTCTTTTTGCATTTTACAGCTATTTGTAGGTGTTGACGGATAAATAGAATAGTAGGTTAGTGCCGTGAATGGGAAAACATATCTGGCGCGGCACGGAAACGGGATGTGCTCGGCAGAGCCTCGCCCATCCCGTTTCCTGAGCCTTGCCAGATATTTTTTCCCATTCACGGCACTAACCTACTATTCTCTATATACTACGCAGCCCTGCAGGGGACATGGCTGTCCCACCAAATAACAATTCGTTCCCTCAATTTAACAATTCGTTCCTTCGAATTAACAATTCATTCCAACGAATTAACAATTCGTTCCCCTGCGAACGAATTGTTATTTTGTGGGAACGAATTGTTAACTTTAGAGAACGAATAGTTAATTCGTGGGAACGAATTGTTAAATTGAGGGAACGAATTGTTGTTTCGTGGGAACGAATTAATAAAAAAAAAAGAATTATACGTGCCATGCGGGGCTCCGTAGTATACAATGTAGAACAAGCAGTCATTCCCAATGTCTATCCAATATGGCAGGCATCAGACAGCAAATGTGGGTGTGAATTGAGAACTGAGGCTCAGCAGTTTGCGACCAGTGTAGATCCAGATCAGCATGTGCATCCGTACAGTCTGACCAATATCTAGTGGTCGCCATCCCATTTATGAAACACTCGGCCCAGCATGCTTCTAATAAAGCAATATACGTGTAGGTCGTTATTTGGCTACATCTCTTTGGTATTTGAGCAGAATACATACGTCTACAAAAGTCATACATCCCAAGGTGCATGATCACGTGGTTACAACAACGTCGCCCACTCCAAAGTAAGTATTATTTGATATTTGTCTTAATATGCAACGGATTTTGATGAAATATGACGCAGCAAACGCGTCTACATGCGCTGAATTTGGTGGTTGTCTAGGGAGTTTGGCACAGACTTATGTCGTTTTTGCGAAGAATCGATTTCCGTGTCAGAGACACGGAAATCGATTCTTCGCAAAAACGACAGAAGTTTGGGCGAAAATACAGAGACCACCATATGCAGATTAACAAGACGCGTTTGATGCACCATATTTCATCAAAATCCGTTACGTAATAAGGACACTATACAATAATACGTACTTTGAATCGGTACTTGTTGTTGTTGTTAGTACCACGTGATCATACACCTTGGAATTGGGACCATTAAATTTAAATAGCTGGCGCCTCGCCAACCGGCATTTTCAGCTCGATCGGAGACTTCGACTTATAGTTGCAAGGTGGGTGTATCATACATTGGGCCCCAATGTCTACGAAGAAAAACACATTTACCCTCTAAATGAACATCGCTGACGATATTAACCCTTAGAATGCTGGGAACGAAAATTGTCGTCCACTATTGCATAATATTTTGCCGTTTTTCTCAAGGAAAACATGATTTGACAGCACTTTAGAATCATTTCCAATGGAATTCAAAACTACTTTCGTAGTAATTCCATTAGATGTGTTTCTATTTTATGTATCTCTGATTACATTGTCTTTTCATGATTGCAAAACACTAGAATGTGTCATGAAGCTCACGTGTCTGATTTACAGTGGAACATCTCCAAACCGGACACCCGGGGGTGTCCGGTTTGGAGAGGTTCCACAAAACCAGGACGTAAATGGAATTGGGTTGTTGCAAGCAAACCACGATATTGTAGCTTGTCATTGCGCGATATTGGGTAACGCGCGAAATGAAGTGACATTTCTGCGACGTCATGTTTGAGGGAATTGATCGGGCAACGGCACAAATCGAGGTTATCCGCTAACAAAATGGACGTAGCTGCGCGCGTGACCAGCGCGGTCCCTGATCAGACTGCCGGGCCTGCGCTGTTCGCGGTTCACACTTCAATGAAACAATGCAATCTTGCTATACTAATAATACCACGGCGCTACTCGGTCTTTGCGTACCTGAATGCGATAGATCTTTGTGTTGTTATATGGTCTAAAATCGTATTTCTCATTCAGGGATCAATCTCTGATTGGCAGCTGGGGAATGAATATTCACTGTATAAACGAAACTCATTTCGGACGGCCTCGTGTGAACAGAATACATGGGTAACAACAAATACGAGACATTATCAAGTTCGGGCTGCCTCGTGTGTACAGAATACATCGGGTAACACCAAATACGAGGCAGAATCATGTTTGGACGTCATCGTGGGAACAGAATACATTGGGTAACAAGAAATACGAGACATAATCAAGTTCGGGCTGCCTCGTGTGAACAAAATACATCGGATAACACCAAATACCTGGCAGAATCAAGTTCGGGCGGCCTCGTGTGAACAGAATACATGGGTAACAAACAACAAATACGAGGCACAATCAAGTTCGGGCAGCCTCGTGTGAACAGATACATCGGGTAACACAAATACAAATGTACGAGGCAGAATCAAGTTCGGACGGCCTCGTGTGAACAGAATACACGGGTAACAACACATACGGGGCAGAATCAAGTTCGGACGGCCTCGTATGAACTGTATACACAAGTAACAACACATACGGGGCAGAATCAAGTTCGGACGGCCTCGTGTGAACAGAATACACAAGTAACAACACATACGGGGCAGAGTCAATTTCGGACGGCCTCGTGTGAACAGAATACACAAGTAACAACACATACGGGGAATAATCAAGTTCGTGCGGCCACGTTTGAACAGACTACACAAGTAAAAACGCAAACGAGACAGAATCAAGTTCGGACGGCCTCGTGTGAACAGAATACACGGGTAACAACACATACGAGGTAGAATCAAGTTCGGACTGCCTCGTGTGAACAGAATACACAAGTAACAACACATACGGGGCAGAATCAAGTTCGGACGGCCTCGTGTGAACAGAATACACAAGTAACAACACATACGGGTCAGAATCAATTTCGGACGGCCTCGTGTGAACAGAATACACAAGTAACAACACATACGGGGAATAATCAAGTTCGGGCGGCCACGTTTGAACAGACTACACAATTAACAACACATACGGGACAGAATCAAGTTCGGGCGGCCACGTTTGAACAGAATACACAAGTAGCAACACATACGGGACAGAATCAAGTTCGGGCGACCACGTTTGAACAGAATACACGGGTAACAAGTACGAAGCAGAATCAAGGTCATCCAGTCAACAGTGGAGAACTATAGATGTTCGAGGTGTTAACTTAATATACACAGCTTGTCTAGAGACATGATGCAAGCACGTGTGTGTTTTCGTTTTCCGACCACGTACAAAAGAACACATCCTTGGTTGAAGCTAGTGTACATTGTAGTGTATACATCGCCACGTATGTGACAATCACGTTGCAAAACTGTACGTTGTATATAATATGTAAACATTAAGTGTTTATTATTTATCCCGTCAACACAGTGCGTATGTGCCGTGAAACACGGTGCCGTGAAACATTTTTGATATCCTGTCAATACGACCTAATCACTGCGTATGAATGTGTGCGGTTGTCATACTAGTCGGTTCTCAGATTTTGAGGATGCGGCTGATGTTATTTTTCTGAATATTAAAGCTATTTGTAGGTGTTGACGGGATAAATATAATAGTAGATTAGTGTCGTGAATGGGAGAAAATATCTGTCGCGGCACGGAAACGGGATGCCAGAGCCTTGCCAAATTGTTTCCCATTTACAGCGTGGCTATGAGGAATAATGTTTCATTATCGCGCACTAAAATGTCACATAAATATATGATCCTTTGGAAATACACATTCAATTTTATAAACTGATATTCAGATGAAATACAACACAATGAAACAAGCAAGATTGGAAAATCTGACATGTAAAATAATATCTCCTTATATTTGTGACCTCATTAACTGACGTACACGTTTGGATTTTCCTCTCTTTGTATCGGATGGAACACGGTTGCATGATACCAAGTTACCGAGGGACGATATCTAGGCCGATATCAAACAAGACACGTATTAACGTCTTCATTACTTAGATTACTTAGATATCAGTTTAAATATCAATCATCCGGCAGTTGTGATAATCCTATATTCAAATCAGACTAGAAATTGCAGTATCAGACTAGAAGTTTCAGTATCAGACTGGAAAACACGCCGTATCAGCATGGACTGTGTATGTTATTGCTGTAAGTAAATACAGGCAATTTCTAGGCAACAATTGATATCTAAGTAATAATGTCTAGTAATGCACTAGCGAAGTTGTACTTTCTGTATACAATGTGCGATAAATGGTAATTACGCAAAAGCGTACAAGTTGTTAAACATGGTATTTGTCATGAGTGTAGCTTCGGGTCAAATATCACACTCATATAGCCTAATAACGACCTATATTGCTTTTCACAAGCATGAATGTTTCATTGATGGAATGACGGCCTGTGCAGACCCTGATCAGGATGCGCGGATGCGCATGCTGGTCTGGGGCTACACTGGTCCACATAATTCATACGCCCCATTCTCAGCCACATATAACATGTACCAAGGAGAATTCTTAGAAATAATAACAGCAATGTGACGAGTTATGATCGAGCAATGACAATACCAATTTGCACAAAAGCGCCACAGCTCATTGCGGGATGGTAGTAAAACCACAATAACACACGTCCGAACAATGAATAACCCTAATAATGTGAATGGTGTAGACAGACCGAATGTAATCTAATGTAAATGTTGTTATGCATGTTATGCACCCCTGACGATATGAGAAGACTATATATGGTGGTTGATCATGAGTGGGGCGTAATTAGAATATTCATCCGACCAATGGAACGTCAGTTTTCACTTCGTTGTAACCCGAATGTTTGTATCAGGTCAATGCCTGATACGGCAATATGTTATCAGTCAGTACGTATTCGGCCAATACAAAGCTCGTTACCTGATAAACTTTGTTTGTGATTTTCTACTTTATATGCTTTCCCGACACAATTGTCTTTGTGGTTTCACGACAACCGTAGCCCGGGATCAGGGTAGAATATTTGCACTTTCATCATTCGAATATGCCTAATTATCAAGAGCTACAACTGCAGCCAACGTCATTGTTGTCGTCATAATAACAGTGTGGAAATGTACGTCTGATATAAAATGTTCACTCGTTACCTCAAACTCTGAAACTACCGATAACGCAAAGTCAAATTATCGGTCTCAATTACATGTTTTCCTACTTAGTAACTCTCGCTAACTCAAAGTTTCGCTAACTCAAAGTATTTTCCCCTGTCCCTTGGACGTTGAATAAACGAGTGTAGACTGTATTTACGTCGCCAGCTGATACAAGAGACGCTACGGCGTGGGCGAAAAGCACAGACTGCGCAGTCTGATCTGTGGCTACGCTTTTCGCCATTCGTCACTTAAAGTAACATTACTTTCGCCAGCGAAAATTGATATATACTCGAGACATGAGTTTTTGTCTAAGGAGTACATGTAGTTACCCCCCCTCCCCCGACCCGGTTTTAAATTCAATACAGTGGGACCCCTCTAAACATGACGCTCGGGAAAATATAGATGTTTACCTTAGATGTGTTTCGCTCTGATTACAACGATTTTTTTAATGCAAAACACTAGAATGTGTCATGAACTGCTCACATGTCTGATTTACAGTGGAACATATCCAAACCGGACACCGTGGGGACCTCCCAGGGTGTCCGGTTTGGAGAGGTTTCACTGTATACGCGTGTTTTAATTTTAAAAATAGATTATCGAATTTGTTACATATTTTTCCGATAAAACATAAGGAATAAATGAGAAACAATAAACAAATCACTTAATAAGTGATTTGTTTATTGTTTCTCATTTATTCCTTATGTTTTATCTGAAAAAGTAATCGGAAAAATATGTATTGTTTTTAGCTCATGTACACTGTAGGAGAATTTTCAACTTTATTACAGCATTTTACTCCTCAATTTGAAAATCGATCAGTTTTTTCAAATTGTTTTGAGTTTTGTACTCCCACTTTTGAAAATCAATGCGTATTCTAGTAAAACAAATTCGTAACATACACGCCTTATCCGGAATGTCTGCTGGTATCTATACAGTGTGTCCAATCATGGTACAATGTCTAGTGACCAGTGTAGATCCAGACACACAATCTGATGATCAGGATCTACACTGTTTGCAATTTCAATGTCATCAATGAAACACATGTCATGATTCTAACGAGAAAAATAGATCGTTAGCAGGCTACAAAAGTACTTCATCAGGAGCTACAGTGGAGTCAGCGTATAAGTGCACACACGAACGAACACGACCACACATTAATTTTCTCAATCAGCTTTGCTGTCGATTTCCCTGAAACGTAATATTTGGGTTCTGCCGGTTAGAGTGCGTATCCAAGATGCATAATCACGTGGTTACAACAACAACAACGTCGCCCACTCCAAAGTAAGTATTATTTGATATTTTGCTTAATATGCAACGGATTTTGATGAAATATGGCGCAGCAAACGCGTCTTCATGAGCTGCATTTTAGGGGTCTAGGGAGTTTGGCACGGAAATCGATTCTTCGCAAAAACGACAGAAGTTTGGGCTAAAATAAAGAGATCACCAAATGCAGCTTAACAAGACTCGTTTGATGCGCCATATTACATAAAAATCCGTTACTTAATAAGGACACTATAAAATAATACGTACTTTGAATCGGTACTTGTTGTTGTTGTTAGTACCACGTGATCATAAACATTGGTATCAAAGCTAATATATAGAGAATAGTAGGTTAGTGCCGTGAATGGGAAAAATATCTGGCAAGGCTTAGGAAACGGGATGTGCGAGGCTTTGCCGAGCACATCCCGTTTCCGTGCCGCGTCAGACATTTTTCCCATTCAAGGCACTAACCTACTATTCTATTTTCCCCGTCAACACCTACAAATGACTTTTAAATGCAAAAGAAATAACCCCAATCACCGCACATGTTCATACGCAGTGATTAGTTCGTATTGACAGGATATCAAAAATGTTTCACGGCACCGTGTTTCACGGCACATACGCACTGTGTTGACGGGATAAAATGGCATAAGGGGGAGATGCCTCTCCCTATCAGTGGAAGAAGGGAGCGAAGTCCAAAAAGGGGATTTAATTACAGAGACCAATCTACAGCTATTGTGCAACTATGATTGTGCCAAAGAACCAAAATTAAACACTTTGATTTATCAGGTTATCCGGTACAGCGAGGTTCCACTAGCAAAGTATACTTTGAGGGAGAAATTTTCAATTTAAGAATAAATTTATTAATTATTATTATACTGAATTATCACAGCCGTTTTAATTCCGCATACTTTTAATCATCAAATATATGCAGTCTTTAGTAGTTTATGATATAATGCATTTCAGGAAAAATAAATGATTACTCCCTCAAAGTATACTTTGCTAGATAAGTATACTTTGCAATGTTGATGAAATAGGCTACTGCAATGTATAACTATATTATATGCAGAATTATTAGATATTGTCGATTTTTATCCAAGCATGTTTGCTTGGATATAGTCCTTATACGGTTTTTGGGACCTCTCATGTTTTATGCAAATGAGTAATTGTCGACCAACGAACGTACTTCATGCTTCATGATTCTAGCTACGCCACGTGAGAGAGTTCCAAAGCGAGCGGTGCATTATGAACGTGTCACTCACATTTTTGGTCAGCTACATTTTTTTTGAGCTACAGATATATTTTTAAACAGTTTGTGATTTTATATAATATTAACTGTCGTGTTTCATAATAAATATTTTGTTAGGAAGGTTATATTTTTAGCGCAATGATCGACCGCTCCACATGTAATTTATACGTAGTTATACGCCATGAAAAATAGTTCTGATAGTGAGCTAACATTATATTGTGTAGTGTAATACATGTGTTGTTAATTTTTCTGTACGACATTTATATTACAAAATGTTTATCTGATTTAATATAATATAAACTGACATGTATTAATTTGAGTATATTTTTTTTCACGCGCAATGATACAACCTCGTGTCTCATGAAAAGTAGTTTCCGCAATTACAGAATCGTTTACATAGTCATAGGTCAATGGCTCGATAAAATCCAACAGTGGACAGCGAAATGATGATGATTTAAAACAGAAACATTGTTTTTTGACAGTTACATACCGCATGCTTTAAATAATCATCTTGAGCCATCGATATTATTAATCAGTGTCCATTTTACTTGAAACATCAACTAATCTATAATGACGTTACACAGCATATGCAGTACGATACACTTCACAAAGGAAACGTTGTCTTAGAGTTTGAATAATGGTAGGTTCCGCCGAACGAACGAGTACGCCGAAATATATTTCCGTACAAATCCAATAACCTATTTATTATATACCCGTTCAACAAAACATGCATCGTAATCATTAAATAATCCGATAGTGTGATGAAATGCTACTCTCTATTATTTTTGTTGAACAATCCGAGCGCCTGTGATGGCTTCAGTTTATGCAAATTGACAAGGTCATTTCGCGCACCTGAATCGATACAATACACGAAAAACCAAGATGGCTGACATCACTACAGACACAACAAAACCGGGAAAAAGGCGTTAAATTTGGATAAAAAGCCATTCTTAAACACGTAAGTTTATTTAACACATGTTGTATTTGCCGACGATATCAATGAATATTGTTAATACCCCAAAACTTTCATATAATCGTCCGGCAAACATATGAAGCACATCCATCAGCATCGGATCGACTGTCAATAATTTCGACACGTTCAACAACTGCTGAATTTAATTTTGTTCTGAAGACAAAATAACAACATAGTACACAATATTGAATTATTGCATGTATCGGTACTAGGGTAGTAAACTTCACGGCAACATTTTCAATTCCATTGGCCAACAAAGCAAAAATGAACAAAATTCATCAATAAATGATCATAAAGACAATATTTTGTGTTTGCCTTGAACATCTGCTTACTATCGCTCAAAAAACACCAGCACCCTCCATATCTCATTTCTACGTGTGTTTTACACTAATTACATGATATTCAGTACAATACAGATCCCTACAATTAGTTGCGAACAGTAACTTGCATTCTACCATCCGTATCGAGTAGCGATTCCACTCATAGGCTACAGAATAATTAGCTGCTAAAGTTTGAATAAAATCTGATTCGCTATTCTGCAAAGGAAGCCTAAAATTGTTTGGAATTGTAAACTCAGACTAACGGACGGTACGGCAGTAGATTGCAAGAGTTACTGTTCGCAACTAGCATACAATAAGGTGATTTTCGTACAACTAAATTTTATTGACATTTATCACATTTAAATTTCAGATGTGATTTGGTACAGCTCCAAAGTTTCCGAAACCGTGGAATGTATTGCCAGACAAGAATGTTGCAGGAAATGGATTTTGGGCAGAGAAAGTGTTCGCTGACGAGGTGACATTTTCGATCTCCTGTAGCGGCAGAACATTCACACTACTAGGGACAGATACAGTGGCCGTGCTCGGTGGGGCGATTAATTGACCCAGTTGTACTGTGCTCGGTGGGGCGATATTCTGACCAGACTGTAATATATTTGATATCTGACGATGTTCTGCGATAGACAGTTCGGCGTCATAGTGTGTGATGGATTGTATATTTTTATGTCCCGTAATTTCATTATTTTTTGTGGGGGAACTCCTGCTTTCGATAAAGTGGTGACTGTTGACTTTCTAATACTGTGATTTGTCAACCGTGACGAGATTCCAGCTTGCTCTGCAGCATTCTTCATCAGACTGCCAAGTGTAGCCTCTTCCATGGGCCGTGGGTAATACCTGAAAATAAATATTTGGGAGAAAATGTGTAAGAAATACTTTTGAGAACTTTGCATATCGACCCGGCTGTAGAATCATTTTAAGATCACTATTCAGAAACACTGAATTACATCTCATTTTTCACCAATTATAATAATTATCAAAAAATTGTCGTATTTATAACTTTTCTAACTAAATATTGATGTCACTTTCTATAAAACTTCATTTGATCTTCAGCCTTGTCCGTAATGATTTTCAGTGTCATATGACAATGTTTAAATAACATTTAAAACGAAATGGAAAAAAATCATAGTGCATTATTTCACATAATAAATGTCATACCATGGCTCATTTTCTGTGCCTTTCAATCGTTGTTCTGGTACTGCTGTCAGGTAAAATGGACTGTCAGCAGCCAACATCTCGGAAGGTCGGCGACTTCTGAAGATCTCAAAAATCTTGACAGGGTGACTCGGTCTCTGAAATGGAAATATTGGTCCATAAAAAATGTTATGTTTCTCATATATTGTCACGCCAGACGGCCGCTATTGATATCAAACAAAAATAATAAGTTTTTCCAACAAATTTCACAGTACATTGTATTCACAGAATTATATCTCAAATTCAACTTCAGATGTATTTATGGATTTAAGTCGATATCAACAAAATACAGTGATAAGAAACAATATTTTTTTCACATGCTGGCCCAGATATATTTGCGAGCGGTAACTCTTGCAATTTGCTCCCATACCGTCCACGAGTAGATTGCAAGTTACCGTTCGCGACAAGCTTTATTCGTTGATGTTTCCATGCCAATTCAGACCTATTTATCTTATTAACAATGATATAGTAAACTTTCTTTACTGAATGTATGAAAAGCAAAATACTTTGTAGTAGTAGTGATCACAATACATCGGACCTCCGCTCGTATGCACTTAACTTTATTGTGTCTTGAGATATTTGAATAAATAAAAAATGTATAACTAAACAAATATTTATATTTGAATGCTGATATATTGAGGATCGATTAACATTACGCTCGTGAACATTTGATCGATTCTCCAAGTATCGTCATGACAACCGTGATAGTTTTCAAGTTATTCAATTTTTAATCGACAATATCTCGCGACTAAAAAAAGTTTTGTGCTTACAAGGCCAGCAAACATACCTGGTTTATTGCCCTTCCCAAGTTTCTTCAGCTCCATTTTATTGGCCGTTAATGCTCTGATACACTGCCCAAATACTCTGTCTCGATAAAATTGTTTTTGTAGCATTGATAAATGAATGTATACTGATTCGACGAATGTATTGATTTCAAATGGAGTATATATGATTTGTTGTGTGAAATATTAACTCAAAATGGTTGAGCACGTACTGCGAAGGATTTCAGGACTTTCAGTCCTTTGATTATATTTGTCGACAAAGGATTGAATACTACTGTACACAAAGCGATCTGCACTGCGTTATAGGTTTAATCACACTAAATCGAGGGATATTCATGCTCGGTGTCCAACCATATAAGCCATATACACTGTTTGCTTGCAGAACACAGGGGCGGATCTGGAGGGGGTGGGGTTCCGGGGTTGCAACCACCACCACCCCACCCCCACCCCCCCCCCCCCCCCCTCCTGCCCGCCCCATTCATCCACGGAGTTTACATAGATCACAGTTTACCACCAGTTGGAGTCTGAATTTAAATGCCGTAAAACACAGGAAAGTGCATTTCGAAGAGCTCGAAAATAGGACAGCACATCTAGGAAAATCAATGGTGTTGGACCACCTGTATTCGGTACGTATCGTATACACAGGTTGAAGTAACGGACAGAGGTCTATAAATACATAAAATATGCCTAAAAGCATCAATAAATGAAGAAAAAAAAACAAATTTACACCATCCATCTAATCTTATGGGGAAGGTGTCCAACTTTTTAATAGGCCGAGCCCATACGGGCTCGAGACAACGGACTCTCACGAATCGTCAACCGAGTTATATCATTGTCGCCTATTGCAGAAGTTGGGACAATGTTAGTATTCCGCAACGATATATTCCCCATTGCGCTATGTCAACGCGTTTTCGAGCTATCGATTGTTTTGTTGTAAAAAAAGTATCATCATTGCTAGGTCGGGAAAGAACGGACACATTTCCGAGGCCGATATTGCTATATGAAGGAGTAAACATCGGGTTCAAAATACACTTTTACGTCGTCCCGGCCCGTAAAGAAACATTTTGCATAGATAAAACATTGTTTCCAATCGAACATTTGATCAAACCTACATTTATACCCGTCCTGTGCGTCACGACAGACAATTTAATCACACAGACATTTCTATCATTTTCTCGGGAAGCCATTTTGTATAAACATCGTGGGACAGGTTTATTCGCCGGAACTCGTGCACTTATTATGTGGTAAAAAAAACGGAACTTTTAGAAACGGTTATAATTCATATTTTATAATACCTATGTTGATGGTAAAAGTATGAAGTTAAAGGTATGTCTCTCTACTCCGATTTCAAGTTTTGTCAAAATATATTTTTTTCTAATAAACATGTTTTGGCAGCATATGAGAATTGTCCGTGGGGTCAAATTTTATTTTTGACCGAATATGGTCATGTTATATGTCAAATCGAAGGTATCAACGAGGCGATCACTCTGGTGAATTTTTTTGTCGAAATCGGATGGCTATGTCATCCAAGATGGCCGCCGAAAGGTCAAAAGGTCGTTCTTTTATTAGAGATTTAAAAATTCTTCTTCACATATGAACTGCTTGGCCCATGGTGGCCAAACTTAAAAATTATGGTCCATGGGTGAAGCATTTTCAGATTTGTTAAAACGGAGATCATCGCTAATCCAAGATGGCCGCCGTCTAAAAATAGCATAAATTCTTTAAAAAATCTTCTTTTCATGAACCGCAAGCCGGATTTCGACGAAACTTGGTAAGAATGATAGATGTACAATACTCTTTCAAAGTTGTTAAAATGGTGACTCCGGAGTCAAAAATGGGCGTGGCCCGTGGGGTCAAATTGGGGTAAAATTTTATTGTTGACCGAATATGGTCATGTCTATATCAAATCGAAGGTATCAAAGAGGCCATCGCTCTGATACATTTTTTGTCGAAATTGGATGGTCATGTCATCCACGATGGCCGCCGAAAGGTCAAACGGTCGTTCTTTTATTAGAGATTTCAAAATTCTTCTTCACAAGCACCGCGTGGCCCAAGGTGGCCAAACTTCACAGTTATGGTCCATGAGTGAAGCCTTTTCAGATTTATTAAAACGGAGGTCGTCGCTAATCAAAAATCTTCGTTCTCATGAACCGCCAGCTACGCCCATTTTTTACCCCTGGATCACCATTTTAGCAACTTTGAAAGAGCATTGTACATCGATCATTCCTACCAAGTTTCGCCGAAATCCGGCTGGCGGTTCATGAGAAGAATTAAGAACTTATGCTATTTTAAACGGCGGCCATCTCGCCTTCCGCTTTTGGAAATATATTTTGCTGTAATCCGAATTACAAAATGCAGGTAACGCAGGGCGACTTTCCCCGTGTTACAGACAGAAAATTCGGGTTAGTTTTGACCCCGTGTCACCATTTTAACAATTTTGAAAGAGCATTGCGTATCGATCATTCCTACCAAGTTTCGTCGAAATCCGGCTAGAGGTTCAAGAGAAGAAGATTTTTTAAGAATTTATGCTATTTTTAGACAGCGGCCATCTTGGATTAGCGATGACCTCCGTTTTAACAAATCTGAAAAGGCTTCACCCATGGACCATAACTGTGAAGTTTGGCCACCATGGGTCAGCCATCGGCCATGTGGTTCCTGAGAAAAAACGTTCAAAATCTCGAATAAATGGACCTTTTGGAGGCCATCATGGATGACATAATCATCCGATTCCGACAAATAATTGCACCAAAGCAATCGCCTCATCGATACCTTCAATTTGATATATGACATGAGCATATTCGGTCAAAAATAAAATTTGACCCCACGGGCCATGCCCATTTTTGACCCCGGAGTCACTATTTTAACAACTTTGAAAGAGCATTGTACATCTATTATTCTTTTTTTTTTTGGTTATTAAATGGTTTATTTCCACTTTTAAATACAACATGTACATTTTATAAAGTTTACAAGAGAATATAGCTAAATGAAATACAATGATTACATATTATATTAAAAAGTGAAATGTATGGGAGAGTAAAGTAGTTAAGATATACAGAGCATGAAAAAGAAGGAAGAATGTAAGGGTTTCTTTCTCTGTGTTCACACCTGCTGGACCTGTGTAGTTTATATTTAATATAGAGATATGTTGTGCTTGATTTTTCGTGCGGTGCCTATAAGAACTTTATATATTAAACCTGCCCCACTTAATAATATGCTGTTCTCTTTTGTCTTTCATTGTCGCTATTTCTTCTTCTATATGTATTCTATTTTTCAAGTAACTTACAAAAGATTCGAAAGTAATATCATGCTTTTCATATTTACATTTGAAAATATAGTATTTTGCTAACAAAATTATAAAATTAAATTGTTTTACCATCAGTGCCTTATTTGTTATTCCTAGAGAAATACTTTCATTTATTTCATATGTTAAAGTCTTTTTCATTTAGATAATTTCGAAGCTGTGACCAAAAATGTTGCACATGCATACATTCCCAGAACATGTGTTTTATGCTCTCAACATACATAGAGCAAAAATCACATAGACTGCTATTTACTATATTACAACGATAGAGTAGTTTATTTGTCCCAATGATACGCATTAAATGTCTATACTGGAAATTGCGTAATGTTGAGTCTATTGTACAATCGAAAGCTAATGTGTAAATTTGTTGCCAGCATAAATTATCATCAGAAAATTAATTTGTCCATTTTTGTTGAGATTTTATTTCTTCTATATTTTGTTTGTGTGTTTGTCTTGTATATAGTAATTTGTTCACATATTTGCTATCTTGTACTCTCGATATAAGCGACGTAGATTGTGGAGTTGTGTTAATGCTTTCTGTTTTTATTTTCTCGGCCCATAATGGACTTATGCTGTTCACAATACTTTGATATTTTATAAAATCGTCCTGACGTATATTGAATATTGCTGTAAAATCAGTAAATCGTAGAAAATTCCTTACTCTGTAGTCATATAGATGTTCAACATCTTCTGCTTTTATGTTACATTCAAAGAGCAAAAATCCACCATATCTTTCAAGTTTTTTTTCATAAAGTTGTTTCCATTTTCCTCTGTTTGATGTGTCACATATTCGTTTTACCCATGATGCTCTTATTGATGTTATAAAACTATCGATATCTAACATTTTTAATCCCCCTTTTTCGTAGGATTGGATGATTATGTTTCTTTTAATTTTATCAGGCTTACTGTCCCATAAAAAATCGAATAATTTTTTTTTAATTCTTTTGATCATGTTGTCTGGAGGGTCGTGTAAAACTGTTAATGGATATATTAATTTTGGAGCAGCAAACGTTTTAATAACTGTAATTTTCCAAGTAAACTTAAGTTTCTATGTTTCCACTTATCAAGACACTGTTCAAACTCGACTATTTTAGGAAGGATGTTATATTCGTGGATATCTGTATTATTATTTAAGAACGTAATCCCTAACGTTTTTGCACTAAGAGAAGTCCAAATGAATTTCTTATCCGGACAGAAAATCAGATCTACATTTTTTAAGGCACCAACGCGCATTACAGTGGATTGTTTTGTGTTAAGGTTGAGACCAGATATTTTACTAAATTCATCTATTATGTATATTAACTTTTCAAATGATTTTCTTGTACCATCTGTCACAAAAGTTGCATCATCGGCAAACATTGTATTTTTAATTTCTATATCATAAATTGTTACCCCTATTATATCTTTTTCATTTATAATTGCTTTGGATAGTATTTCAATGGCGATAATAAAAAGGTAAGGTGATAAAGGACAGCCTTGACGTACGCCTCTATTTATTGAAAAGAAATCCGATAAGTAACCATTGTTTGTAACACAGCTTTTTGCATCAGAGTAAAAAAGCTTAATCCAATTTAGAATGTCGTTGCCAAAATTTAAATGTTTCATAACTTTTAAGAGGTAAGAATGTTCAACAGTATCAAATGCCTTTGCAAAATCTGCGAAGAAAAATAAACCCGGTAATTCATTTTCATTCAAATGGTCCATTAATTCGTATAGAGTTCTAATATTTTCTCCGATGTACCTTCCCTTAAGAAATACGGTTAAACTTTGTGAATCATCTATTATATTTGGTAAAACCTTTTTAATTCTGTTTGCTATGGCCTTTGATGCAATTTTGTAATCCACATTAAGTAATGATATAGGTCTCCAATTCGTAAGTATAGATAAATCGCTATCCTTTTTTGGTATTAATGTTATTACACCCTGTTTTTGCAATTCACTTAGTGATCCATTTGCTAATGAAAATTTAAAAGAATCCATATAATATCTTTTTATGTCATTCCAAAATATATATTTCCACAATCAGACCATCTGAGCCTGGGCTCTTATTGTTTTTCATTTCCTTTAAAGAGTTACTGCATTCGTATTCTGAAAGGCTGCCTTCGCATAATTCTTTATTTTCTTGGGATAATCTGTTTACTCCTTATCATTTGAAAAAAAATTGTGATTTGTATTTTCAGCTTCTTTTTTCGTATATAATTTTTTATAGTATTCTTTTTCTTCATTTAATATTTCACCATTGCTCGTAATATTTTGACCATTTACCGTTAATCTAGTTATTGTTTTATTTTCAGACCGTTTCCGTTCTAAATTTGCAAAGTATTTTGTATTATTTTCCCCACCCTCAATCCATTCGGCTTTTGATCTTAACATAATTCCTCTAACTTTATGTTCATATAAATACTGTAACATATCTTTTTTGGTGTTTAATTCTATTAAAATATCTTCCGATATTTTTTTGGAGTAGTCTGCTTCTAATTTATCTATTTCCTCTATTAATTTATTTTCCATTTTTAAATCTTTTTTTCTTTTCAGTAGACGCAAATTGTATTGTTTCATTTCGTATTGTGCCTTTAATTATCTCCCAAAGCGTATTTGGATTAGCATGCTGGTTGATTTCGGCAATGGTAGAAATACTTCGTCTAATTAGTTGTTGGTATTCCGTTTTTAAAAGTAGACTATTATTTAACTTAAAATATCCCGGACCCCTTTCATTAGATTGAGTCTGTAAACAAAAATATACTAAAGAATGGTCAGAAATAAAACCTGTAGTAATTTTACTTTTTGTTACTCTGTTAATTACATTTTCAGATATTAGAAAATAGTCCAAACGACAGAATATTGGTGGTTTAGTATTTGAATGCCATGTGAATTTCCTTGTATTAGGATTAAGAATTCTCCAGATATCATGTAGTTCATATTTATTAATTATTGACAATAGTTTCTCTCTTATATTCTTATTTGTGTCTCTTATGCCATTTTTCTTGTCTAAATCTGGATCTAAAATTATATTAAAATCGCCCCCTATTATTAAAGTATCTACTTCCACTGTTTCTATATATGTATCGAGATCTTGGTAAACTCTTAGACTGTTTTCGTTTGGACCATATATATTGATTAATGTATAATCTTTTTCAGAAATGCATTCATTTTCAGAGATTGAATTCTACCAGTCATGACCTGTTCATAATGTTTCATTCTATAATCAAGCCCCGGTTTTATTAAAATACATATACCTTCTTTATTGCTATATTCCACACTAAAATACCCATCACCACCCCATTCCTTTTCCCACTGGGCTTTATCACTTGTTGTGAAATGCGCTTCTTGTATGAAACATATATCGTAATCAATGTCTTTTATCCATTGAAAAAGGTGTAGCAGTTTGTGTTTTGATCCCATACCCTTAACATTAAAGCTTCCTAGTTTTAATTCCATAAAGTAGTATTAGAAATCTGATCTATCTAAAGCAAGCACATTCATATTCGTCGCCGGTCCACGATTTTGAGTCCACCAAATGTGAACAGAAAGAAAGAAATGATAGAAGTAAGTGAGAGTTGCATCAACGATAACATGTGAAGACAATAATGACATGTAAAAAAAGAACCAATTCAGGGTCACCAATTCAGATATTGTGTACTATAAACACGTGGGCACCTGTTGAGAAAATGGATCTTACTATTCATGCTATCAGCATACCCCCAGATCAGTTTACACATCCGCGCTGTCCGGTCAGGGCCTACCTTGATCGCCATTACATCAGTTGAGAGCTCATACTACCTGCCGTTAACATCATTATTATATTCTGGTAATTTAATTCTATTCTCACTGCATAGCCTAAATGTGCAAAATAATTTAATAATTATTGCTAAAATAAGGTCCATTTTGTCACCCGGCGGCCCATGTATATTCGCACGTTACAATTTACAGTAGTGTGTATGTCTGTTTCCTCTATAACAGAACTAATTTTGAATTAGCATAGCAGTCAGTGATATCATAACATAATCTCAAATCGGCTGCACAACGTGTATATGGGCCACCTACTGAGAAAAACGCACCCTACGACGTGTGCGACCAGCGTAGCCCCAGACCAGTATGTGCATATGCGCAGTCTGATCAGGGCCTATGTTATTCGCCATTATGCCACTGAAAATAATCTTGATGTCGTCAGTAAAACTATTAGACGATAACCATACTGTGCAAGATGATCATGATACACAATTGTTGAAAATGTTGTACGCTTCCTTTCCTCAGCCGGCGGCCGAAACACAGACGAAAGTATGCTCATGAAAGATTTTGCTGCCATAGTATTCACATAATTAAACTGTAATTTTTATACATTAGATACTTAAACAAATCTGTACATATGTGTCGCGCCACGATAAAAAGTTGTTGAATTCCGCGGCCAGCGTAGCCCCAGATGAGCATGCGCATTCGCGCCGCTCGATCAGAACCTACGCTGTTCGCTATTGAGTTAGTGAAAAACTGTTGATGTCTCTAACAAAATATTTTGACCCCTCACCACACCGATCAAAACCACTCATCAAGCCCCCACTCCCACCCATTTCGTGGCGGGCCACATATAGTATTTCATTTGGGAAACGAGAAGAGCTCATTAATTAAAATGTACTTTCAGCATACGCCATTGATTTTCAATTGTTCAGCCTTTTTCCAGACAATTTTCCACCTTCTAGGTACATGTATGATCGAGATGGAAGCCTGGTATGGGTTGCCAGATGTGTGCATACATATACATGTACGTCTTTTTCCACCCTCATACTCGAAAAGAGACCACATGCGAAAATGTATGAGGGCATATAGATCTAATGTAAAAGCATACATATAGGATATGACATGTGCATGTAATGGACCACTCTTGTTACAAAACCGTCATACAAGTATGTGCAATTACTAAATGAATAAAATAATATTTCCGGACCCTTCCGACATATCCATGTAGTACACACAGTTGCTATTTCTGCAATATGTTATTACTATTCACTTTGTATATCAGTGTATAAAATGGTATTAATTATCATATGTATATATAATGATACAAAATCATGTGGGATAATTACCATATAACGAGCACACAACACACTCATGTGGGAGAAATATCATATAACAAACACATACGTCAGCATCTGTATCTGTCAGTCAATGAGGCCATACGGAGAACTACGTGATTATATTCGGGGAAACAACTTTCGATAAACCTCTTGACCAGAGTGAATTGTGCTATTCTAAGTACGTTTTGTCAATACAACCGTAATGACGAGACTGAATTAGACAGTGTGTATATGTGTGGCTCTGACTGGAGGAACAAGTGGCCTACGGCTGCTGCGTCCAGTGCAGACCCAGATCAGCATGCGCACTAGCGCAGTCTGATCAGTGTCTGTACCTCTCGCAAGTCGGATAGTGAAACATTTGCACAGCTTGGAGCAACAAGTATAGTTTTTATTTCTGGCCGCGGGATATTGTTAGTAAATCCGGAGCTAGACAGGTCACGAATGCGATAAACCCAATTTATCCAGCCACAACCAGACATACAGTTTGAGAATATCAATTATACGGAATATACACGTTAGCTATTTACTCGAAACAAAAAATTCGTCGGGTGGGTGCTTTTACATACAATATCTAGATATCTATTTGAAAGTTTCATACAATATTTCGGTAGACATTCATAAATATATTGCTTTAATTCAGACAAGTCTAAACTGTGTCCAATGTAGGCTTCAGTGATATGCTTCTGATATGTTCCGTGTCATCCACCACACAATATAATAAATGAGCCGCTGCATGCGAGAACCTACCACCTGAAATTGGCGATCGGTCCTGTAATTTGGCACATGCAGGCGTCTATACCGTTCATCACAACCCGCATGATGAGAGGAATATGCACCGACTGCACCACGCACGTCACACATGCATGATTACGCATGCAAAATTTTACTGTTACCATTTCGCATGCATTGCTCATCGTTGTACGGTTCGCTGGCTTTGTCATCTCACCAGGTTGGGTATTAGGTACATGGGAAAACATAGCTTATAGTTTATTTGAGCAGACTATGATCACTGTACCGCGTTCAATAATGTGGTATGGTGTTCTGCTGCAACTTCTGCAACACGCAAACTTTGTTAATTGTAGTTTATAATACAAGTGTACATGTAGTCACTTCAGACATTACCTGCTCCTGAATACGCCTCCAGCTATACTATTATACACGCGACTAGTATTATTTTCATAGGATAGATCATCGTACGTAATTCAAATATATAATTATAGTCTACACAAAAGTTAGAGGCATGTTCAGAATGCAGCCAGTTAATTCCAAGTGCAAAGTTTATCTCGACAGCCAATCATCATAGTCGGCTGGCTTAATTCGTTCAATTGTGCCATTTGCACGAAGCTTAATGTATATATGACCGTCTGTGCTCCATGCCGATTCTGTCTCTCTGCTTTCTCTTGCCTCCTTCAGAACCTTCGCTTTCATATGAGTTAAGTCTTCCTGTATGTAAATACCTGTACCCCGTAATTTTGTTTTCTTGTCCTTTAATGCCTTAATTTTGTTATTTCGCGAGATAAATTTAACTATCATCGGTCTCGGCGCCTGTCGTCGTTGAATGCCAATTCTATGCGCGATATCGATATCCCGTTCTTCTAGCGTCATCCCCATTTTATCATTTAATATTTGCACTGCCATTTTGGTAGTTTGTTCCGCTGTTTCCTTCTCGCCCTCCTTCTCGATCGGCAGTCCAGGTCCATTTATCCTCACGCTATTTCGTCGTGTGTATTGTTCTAGCTCATCAACCCGTTCGATGTTGTTCTGTTTTGTGTTTTCGATTTGTTTCTCTAATTTCGCTATTGTATCATCTTTCTCCGTTATGGTGTCATTCAATGTCTTTATATTTTTGCGTAGCGCGTCAGTTTCTATTTTCGTTGTGTGTAATTCCCCTTCTACAATATCAATTCGATGTGTTACTGACTTGTACACTTCCTCCTTGACTTTATTAACGATATCGTTCACTTTGCTGTCAAACAGTTTCTTAAACACTGTCTCTAATTCGTCTTTACAAATCAAATTGTCCATTTTGTTGTTCATATTTGTCATTTGATCGTGTATTGCTTGTATCGTTTTTTGGCTTTCAGTGAACTTTCTCTCGATACATTTTATGTCCGTCATTTTTTCTGTTTCCTGTTGCTCACTTTTCGGTGTTCTTTTCTTTTTTTTGTCTTTAGGTTTGGCGCTTTGGTGTTCTCGGTTTTCCTTTCCCTCCTGCTGTGTGTCGATATCAACACTCAGATCACTAGTATCACTCGGACTAGGAACCTCGTGACGCTTGCGCTTTTTGTCAAGCTCTTCGTTATCAGCTGCACTTATCTCCACACTGGCCTCAGAGTTCATTTCGTTTGATGTAATATTCACTTTAAACTTATCAAATTACATATGTTATCTTCATTTAGTGACCCTGTCCGCTAAGAGATCATATTACATGTTGTTCCATAACTTTTTTGATTAGTATACTTTTTAAAAAAAATTGAATAGCACCCCTCCAGGCAGTCTAACATCGGAAAAGGTGGGTGGGGTATGGTTGAAAAAAAAAGTGATAAGTGACTAAATAGTACTGTTTGGTGATTACAACAACATAGTCAATAAGTATTTGTATTACTCACTATCACTGATATTCCGAATAGTCCAAAAATCCGTTAGTTTTCACTATAATCCATTTTTGTTGTCACACTGTTTACATTGATACAACCCTACACGAACCGGAAACAGATATTTTCATATATTATTCTTACCAAGTTTCGTCGATATCCGGCTAGCGGTTCATGAGAAGAAGATTTTTTTTGAGAATTTATGCTTTTTTTAGACGGCGACCATCTTGGATTAGCGATGATCTCCGTTTTAACGAATCTGAAAATGCTTCACCCATGGACCATAATTTGTAAGTTTGGCTACCATGGGCCAAGCGGTTCATGTGAAGAAGAATTTTTAAATCTCTAATAAAAGAACGATCTTTTGACCTTTCGGCGGTCATCTTGGATGACATAGCCATCCGATTTCGACAAAAAAAATGCCCCAGAGTGATCGCCTCGTTGATACCTTCGATTTGACATATAACATGACAATATTCGGTCAAAAGTAAAATTTGACCCCACGGACAATTCTCATATGCTGCCAAAACAATTAGAAAAAAATATATTTTGACAAAACTTGAAATCGGAGTAGAGAGACATACCTTTAACTTCATACTTTTACCATCAACATAGGTATTATAAAATATGAATTATAACCGTTCCTAAAAGTTCCGATTTTTTTACCACATAGTAAGTGCACGAGTTCCGGCGAATAAACCTGTCCCACGATGTTTATACAAAATGGCTTCCCGAGAAATGATAGAAATGTCTGTGTGATTAAATTGTCTGTCGTGACGCACAGGACAGGTATAAATGTAGGTTTGATCAAATGTTCGATTGGAAACAATGTTTTATCTATGCAAAATGTTTCTTTACGGGCCGGGACGACGTAAAAGTGTATTTTGAACCCGATGTTTACTCCTTCATATAGCAATATCGGCTTCGGAAATGTGTCCGTTCTTTCCCGACCTAGCAATGATGATACTTTTGTTACAACAAAACAATCGATAGCTCGAAAACGCGTTGAATGGGGAATATATCGTTGCGGAATACTAACATTGTCCCAACTTCTGCAATAGGCGACAATGATATAACTCGGTTGACGATTCGTGAGAGTCCGTTGTCTCGAGCCCGTATGGGCTCGGCCTATTAAAAAGTTGGACACCTTCCCCATAAGATTAGATGGATGGGGTAAAAAAATAAAAACATTTCTTCATTTATTGATGCTTTTTGGCATATTTAATGTATTTATAGACCTCTGTCCGTTACTTCAACCTGTGATCGTATACGGTGGCTATCAAACTTTCCCATATATATGGAAATACGAAAATTTGCGGATACCGCATATTTCAAGTGGACATGGAATACCTAAACATTACTCAAGCGTGATTTCACAATTGCGGCTGTGACAAAAATAAATGGATGGGGTTTATTGGATTTGTGACCAGTGTAGCTCCTGACCGAATGGAACGCTCCTGTAGCCTGATAGTACTGGCGCAAACAGTGCAGATCCTGTCAGACTGTGCAGATCTAGATCTACACTGGTCGCAAAACCAGCAATTAAATGTGTATAAACTAACATACGTATATATGACTGTGACTGGAGAAATGAGGCTAATGGGATTTGTGACCAGTCTATCTCCTGATTCAATAGCACTCTATTGTAGCCTGATAATGAGCTATCGTGTTTGCAAGAAGCATGACGGGTGTTGCCGAATAGTGTATGCCCTGATTCAACTGCGCAGACTAATATGTAGCTGCACTGAGTGATGGCTCAGCTACTCTCATAAACTGACTGATCACGGCGGGTATGGAACAAACTGTCGGTTATACACGACACGTCACTAGCACAGAGACTTGGGGCCCGTTTCACTAAACCTACTATGACTAAAATGTTCGTAAGTGCAAATGTAGGATCGTCTGGAAATTTCAATTCATGGATTTACATTGGATTTACATTTATTGAGCATAGGCTGCAGCCTATGCTCAATAAATGTAAATCCAATAATTGTTTTCAAGAAAACATTGTTAATGTGAAATTTACAGACTATCATAATTTTGCACTTATGAACATTTTAGTCGACGCAGTTTAGTGAAACATGCCTCAGGATTCCTTCGGCTGTCTTGTCTTCGGCTGTCTTCGGATGTCTTCCTACTAGGATGTGTGGCTGTGACGGGGAAAATGGGGCTTATGGGATTTATGACTAGTCACGGTAGCTCCTGATCAAATAGCACACGCTTGCAGCCGGACAACTATATGTATTGTTTGTTAGACGCATGACGAGTTTTTCATTGATGGAATGGCGAACAGTGCATATCCTGATCAGACTGTGCGGATGCACAGGCTGATCTGGATGTACACTGTTCGCAAATTTTATAAGTGTCGATTCTCCAATCACGGCCACATATTGCAATACGAAACAAAGGCGAAGTAAGCCGATTCTCCGTAATCACAACGAACACGTCTTGACCGATTCACTTATTGGAACGCAGCCGTGTCGGGGCGGAGGTGGGGGAGGGGGAGGGGGGGGGGAGGGTATGGCAATACAGAAATTTCTCCTGGACATCAATATTATATCACAATCTGCCGGAAACATAGCTGGGCATTGAGTGCTTTTTTACACACTCTTTGAGAGAATAAAAATGGGTATATTGTTTTCATCACGGTTTTCCATACGTCCGTCAGTCCGTCCATCAAGTCTCTCGTACGAAGTAAAACATGTTAAGCCGCAATAGCTGGAGACTTGATAGTTCGGCATATCTGGCGCGGCACGGCAGAGCCTCGCCCATCCCATTTACAAAGCCTTGCCAGATATTTTTCCTATTCACGGCACTAACCTACTATTCTCTATTTATTTATTTTATGGATCAATGACAAATTACTGACTCTCGTCTCTCTTTCGCAGAATACACATGATATCAGGAATCTCCAGTACAGCACAGAACTTCCAGTCACGTGGCTCGGGATCAGGCAGACGCTTCGCATCTGATTCACGCAGATCAAACTTCTGAAGCACTGACGTCACGTACAGGAAGAGTCGTGAAAGTGCGAAGTCTCGCCCCGTGCAGGTTCGTACTCCGGCGCTAAACGGGATCACGGACATACGGAGAGGATGATCAGCTGGGATTAGTGTACCGTCCGCGTCTAGGAATCGCTCGGGGCGGAAGGCAAACGGGTCGCCCCATACCGCAGCGTCGTGGTGTATCCCGAATAGGTTCCCGAACACCTGGGTGCCATGGGGGATGATATAACCGTCAACTTCGACGTCGGTTGTCGCTAGGTGGCCGATTGTAATGGGGATCATCGATCCATACCTGGGAAAGAGAATGTATCATCATTTATCTATGATTAATTAATTCATTGAAATTTAAACATGTATTCTACAACGATTACAAACAAGGGCGAGAGCACATATATACAATCTTTCGTTCGCACAGATGAAAGCGTAATGGCGGTCCTTAATGTGGAAGGAAACCGGAGTATGTGGAGAAACTCACTTGTCCGGTCTGGCGACCACCATACAATCCTACATACTGATCAGGTCAATGAATGCAATTAATCCATTTCACGCTGCGGATTCACCATTTTGAACGTTATTTTTCTCATCTCTCACCAAGACGGTTCCAATGAGTGGTAACAACATATAGTTTCGTAAAGAAAAAAGAAATTAAACAAAAGTAAATGTTTATCCCTGTGAATCGGAATCACGTATGGAAATGGTTTATGACATTGATTGCTGCGGCGTCCTGTGGCACATGTATATATACGACAGAGTTAAATTTGCGCTCGGCCACCGCCCAACGGCTTGAGTATCGAACTCGGAACGTCGGACCGGGCCCAAACATACTTTATTTAAAGATTGAAGCAATCACATTTCATGTATCGCAATCTTAATAGTTGGGGTTACAGAAACCGGGGGTTTACAAAATCCGGCGCGTACGTCAACGATTTTTGTAACCCCCGGTTTTTGTTAACCCTATGCCGTGAAAAGTCTATTACATTTTCTGTCACTCGGCTATAATGTATAAAAAATTGGCAAAACGACAGAGTTAAATTTGCGCTCGACCAACGCCCAAAGGCTTGAGTATCGAACTCGGAACGTCGGGCCAGGCACAAACATACTTTATTTAAGGTTTGAAGCAATCATACTTCATGTATCGCAATATTAATATTTGGGGTTACACAAACCGGGGGTTTACAAAAACCGGCGCGTACGTCAACGGTTTTTTGTTACCCCCAGTTTTTGTTAACCCTATGCCGTGAAAAGTCTATTACATTTTCTGTCACTCGGCTATAGTGTAGAAAACATTGGGAAAAACGATTTGAGTATCGAACTCGGAACGTCGGACCGGGCCCAAACATACTTTATTTAAAGACTGAAGCAATCATATTTCATGTATCGCAATATTAATATTTGGGGTTACAAAAACCGGGGGTTTACAAAAACCGGCGCGTACGTCAACGGTTTTTGTTACCCCAGGTTTTTGTTAACGGGGTTTACAAAAACCGGGGGGTTACAAAAACCAGCTCTACATAATGTACACTATGTATTGAAAACAGTAGGAAATGTTCATAAATGGTGAATAGTGTTTTATGAACACATTTTGTAGTTTAATTATTTCTCGATGAGAAATTTGAAAATAATTTGAAATTCGTGGATCGATTTTCGAAATCTAACTTTTGTTTTCTTAGTTACATCATTTCTAACCGATCTAGGTTTTGGAGTCAATTTCAGAAACAATCGTTTTTAGCCCTCCTCATCGCGCTCAAGCTCCTTTTTTCTCCATGATAAATTCCCATAGAATTGTTTACGCAATTCAATCAATATTTAAGGGACTTTTATCCAATAAAAATGAAGAGAGTGACTTTATATTATTGATGAACAAGTACTTACATTTAAATATGTTTTAGATATAATAAGCTTAATAGCCAAAAGTATGTCGGCAGAAAACGGAACAAACATGCACACAACCGCATGCGTTAATGTTGCCCAGATGGTAACGTTTCTAATTGCCAATTTCAACTCGCAATCAAGCAGTTTAATTGGCTGAGTCTGAGCTGTAGCACAGCGCAGGCTCAGCTAATCAAACTGATTGGTTTCAAGCTCAGTATTCAAGTATTTTGAAATAAAAGGCGTTACAAATAATGGCCATATTAGCGCTGGCGGTGGTGTAGCTCGACACACCTACCTGAACGATTCAAGGATGACGGCCTGCGTGAGATGCAGGCGAGGCCGATCTTCATGCGTCGGTTCACGACCCGCCAAAACGCCATCTATTTCTAGCTGCATCCGGGTCTGAATCGCTGGGTGCTTCATCAGTAAGAGAAACGCCATGCATAGATTCACCACGATTGGTCCAAACG
Source organism: Conchocele bisecta (assembly GCA_029237695.1). Lineage (NCBI taxonomy): Eukaryota > Metazoa > Mollusca > Bivalvia > Lucinida > Thyasiridae > Conchocele > Conchocele bisecta. The sequence continues at coordinate 23,789,773 of CM055279.1, read as the reverse complement.
ATCCAGCCAGGAAATCGGTAATCAACCCTCGGACGTGGTCGTCCGTCAGACGGATTTCATCGTTATTCTTCGCCTTCTCGTCTTCGATAAAAGCCAGCATATGCTGGACATATCCATGACCTTCGTCGCTGCTCGTGCATGAGGGCTTCTCCCCATCGACGAACGCTTCTAGCATCTCGTCTCTTGTGCGAACCAATTCCCGGTACACCGAGCCCGCCCGACCAGGTAGGTGTCTTAGTATTGGCAACTTCGTGAGTTTGACCACCAGTCCGTCCTTGAACAGAGCCTCGATGTCGAAATCGATTATTTTCTGCGTCTTCTCAGGAGTGGGTTTCGTCCCGTTTAGAGCAATACTCAGCGTGTTGCCAATACTAACTTTGATCAGTTCGTTTATATTTGTAAGTGTGCCAGCAGTGTCGCTTAGACTCGTCGTGAATCTATTTAACTCTTCCTGGAATAGAGGATCTAGCGATTTCATCATCTCCGAATGTGTCTGCATCAATGCCAGCTTCATTTTCCTGAGCCCGATCGTTGTTTCTGTCCATTCAGCATTGGATATACACTTCTTGCCATACAGCAAATATAGCGCATAGAATATATCGGGACGTCCATGCAGCTCCTGCTTGGTGAATGCCTGTCTACACAGGTCTGCCGAGTTCAGAAATACGATGTTCTCCCCTAACATGTTTAGGTTGAATATCTCGCCGTACTCAATCATCAGGTTGTACAGGTCGACGTGGATTGTCGCGGGATTTACTTGAAATAAATTTCCAATGCAAAAGGATCCGCGTGGACGCGGGATAACCTTGTAGCATTCATCTTTCTCTACTTTTTCTTTCTCCATCACTATAACTCGCAACGTCAGTCACAAACAGTTTCAAACAACAAATCCGAATTGCCACCTTTTCCAGTTTCCGTGTATTCAGTTTGTTTGGTGTAAGTCACAACCAATATCTACGATGTGTACGCATAAATGCAGCTATAGGTTATGAAAATATTCAAGAATCATGAGAATATAATTATGTCTTATTATTATACATGAAGTTATGCAGTGTACACATATAAACGCATTGACATACGTTGCTTTCACGCCTTATTTCGGTTGCAATGAATGTTTCTGGTAATTAAAAAATGCCTATTTGAAAATGTCAACGTAAATGTGTAAAATCATTATTGGCAAATTGTACTGAAATAGTGATATAAATGTCCAATAATGCCTATATTCCTGTGTCCTAGTCCGCTTACCGTGATAAGTATGGAGATTTACCGTGATAGCCATCATTGCGATTTAATTGCTCATCATGCATGATGCGCTTATGTTGATGGGGTCGTGTGAAAAGGTAAATATATATAGAACACCAGTAGCCGATTTCACCAACATTGCAAAGTAGACTTTTCTAGCAAAGTATACTTTGAGGGAGTAATCAGTTATTTTTCTCGAAATGCATTATTTCATACAGAACTAACAACTGCATATAGTTGATGATGAAACGTATACATAATTATTATATTGAATTTATTACATTATCACAGCCATTTTGGCTGTGATAATGTAATAAATTCAGTATAATAAACATTAATAAATATATCCTTAAATTGAAAATGTCTCCCTCAAAGTATACTTTGCTAGAAACGTATACTTTGCAATGTTGGTGAAATAGGCTACGGACTAGTTAGTGTTGCGCTAGCTGCGTTTTCCGCTTTATATGCAATATAGGTTGCACTAAATCGCTACACTACGGTCAACGGTATAAATTTGCGAAATAACGTTTCCATTCCGCGCACTAAAATATAAAAATAATCTGCAGGCAATTGACGTTCATTATTTGCTATTAGTGTGAGGAAAATAGACAATAGTAGGTTAGTGCCGTGAATGGGAAAACATATCTGGCAAGACTTAGGAAACGGAAGGACGAGGCTCTGCCGAGCACATCCCGTTTCCGTGCCGCGCCAGATATTTTCCCCTTCACGGCGGTAACCTACTATTCTATTTATCTCGTCAACAGCTACAAATAGCTTTAAAATGAAGACAAAATAACAACAGCCACCGCACATATTCATATGCAGTGATTAGGTCGTATTGACAGGATATCAAAAATGTTTCACGGCACCGTGTTTCACGGCACGGGATAATACTGCAATATGAGACAAAACTATTATCATAAATTCACCTAATAACGTGTATATTAGCAAAATTCTTAGGTCACTCTCCACGAAGTAGAAAGTAAACAAAGAACTCTTCAAACTTGAATTTGTAAATATATACTACTCCATTATAACGTTTATGTAATGCAATGTAATGTAATTTAATTGGAGTTATGTACTCAGAACTATTGTTGCGTCTGCATTAGCAGCAGGACAAACTATAGTCGCTGCTTTTTCCGTCGTCATCTGCGTCGTCCTCCGCGTGCACATACATTATGCCATCTGGGTATATTGGTGAAAGGCTGATATATGTGTATATACATTGTATGTGTGTCGAAATGGAACACTGCTTTGGTCCAATACGGTCCTGTAATATCGCGCAGTGTCCCGGTAAAAAGTGAGGGGGTAACTGGGTAGAACCTGGCACCAGTGATGCATAGGCGAAACAGGTCACATGTAGAACCAATTCCCCCCTGGCGGCACCTGACACACAAGTTTACGTTATATAGTAGGTAAAAACACGTAATATTCTCGTCGAAAGAGTTGCCGCATCCAGACATCTCCAAGGCAAGCCGCCAAAAGAAGACAGGGGCATGTAAACAATTCGGCTGAGCTTGAGCTAACTTGCTTTTATGGTTTAGCTTGCTGTATCCGCTGAATACACACTGCCTACATTAAATAGGTATGTTTGTTTGCAGATGATAGGTTACATAGTAGCTGGCGTGGAACGAATTTTTTTTATTTGCTCCATCAGGCATAATCATGCGTGATAATTGTATTCGTACTTGGGCCGCCGGCTGATAAAAGTGGATTTACGTATGCAACCAGCGTAGCCCCAGATCAGGATGCGCATCCGCGCATTCTGATCAGGCGCTACGCTGATCGCATGATCGCATTCATCCATCGAGTAGCCGTATTGGCCAGATTAAACAAAAGTTGATCATAATGACCAAAACATGGACAAATATCTATGTCAACTGCAGATGTTCATGGGGAAATACTGGAATGACATTTTGCTCAATTTAACAATTCCCTCAATATAACAATTCGTTCCCTTGAATTAACAATTCGTTCCCACGATATAACAATTCGTTCCCACGTAATAACAATTCGTTCCCTCAATTTAACAATTCTTTCCCTTGAATGTCCACGAATTGTTAATTGTTAATTCAAGGGAACGACTTGTTAAATTGAGGGAACGAATTGTTACTTCGTGGGAACGAATTGTTAAATTGAGGGAACGAACTGTTATTTCATGGGAACGAATTGTTATTTTGAGGGAACGAATTGTTAGTTCGTGGTAACGAATTAATAAAAAAAAGTATACCGTCCACTGCGGGGCTCCGTAAAAAGCGGACCTAACACCGCTAGTCTTAGAGTGCACCTCACTATCTGTTGAATACTTTGATCACTGTTGTACTCTTGCCTGGGACCGGTTTCAATAAACTTCGTCCGACTAAAATGTTCATAAGTGCAATATTATTATAGTCTGTAAATTTCACATTAACAATATATTCTTGTAAACAATTATTGGATTTACATTTATTGAAGATATGCTGCTTGTGCAGCCTATGCTCAATAAATGTAAATCCATCAATTGAAATTTCCAGACGATCCTAAATTTGCACTTACGAACATTTTAGTCTAGATTTTGGCTTACATGGGTTTGTAAATGTAAATGTAAATGGGTTTCTTCGGGTATGCTATTTATATGGTGGGTGATACAGTGTTAATATAACTGTATGAATATCCAAGACAGGATATAAATTTGCTACAAATGCTTAAAAGGATTCATTGACAACGTCACGGAGTTTTATGACGTCAACAGCGTCGCTCGACGTCACGTGAGGCTAATTAATATGATTGGAATATAAACGCGATGCGTTGAATGGGCCTTTCCATTATGAATTCAAGCAAGGTAGACATATTTACCCACATCCTTCATCTGAGGCTCGCCCTGACATTCGTGTACCATTTCGTTGTTGTCTAGCACCACGTGACCAATCTGGAAAATGTGATTGGTTGTTTGTTTGTGGTTTATGTCAGTTTGAGATCAAGGGCATATGCGGCTGTGACTGGAGAAACTGGGCTTATGGCGTTGGTGAATATTCGAACTTATGATCTTCAAGTGCATTCTTGAAGCCTGATATGGATCAAAACTGTACATTAGAAACATTATGGGATTGCATTGACTGAATGGCGAACAGTGCAGATGCGAATCAGACTGCGAGGACGCACAGGCTAATCAAAGTATACACTAGTTGCAGAACCCATAACCCCATTTCTCCAGTCACAGCCACATATACAGACGGGAATGTGCCTGTATGGGAGTGAAATTGCACTTGCAATAACCGGATGTTATGAGCTGGACGTCATGACGTCGAACGAGCCTGTGCTGCACTTTGTATCACGAAATTTAGCGAAACAGACTTTACTATTTCTTAATACATGTAATACAGTGGGGTCAGCGTGTAAGTGCACACACGAACGAACACGACATGTTGGAACCAACCTGTCGTGTTCGTTCGTGTGTGCACTTACACGCTGACCCGACTGTAGGTAGAATAATTATGTGCTTCTGTTCGGAGGTAGTTGTGGGAAGTAACTCTGCAGAATATAAGTATTCTACAGAGTTACTTCCCGCAAGTAGTTCAGAGGTTATGGTTAGACCACACCAAATAGTTTTACTATATAATGTAACCCTTTCACCCCTAAGTAACTGGAATGGATTGTGACATGTTAATTGTGCAACCAATCCAATTGTCACAAAATAATTATCAGACTAGTCCATTTATGAAAAGGGGGTGTATTTTGTTTTCAAAAATATGAAAAGTACTTTCAAAAAGTGCATAATGTAACCCTTTCACCCCTAAGTAACTGGAATGGATTGTGACATGTTAATTGTGCAACCAATCCAATTGTCACAAAATAATTATCAGACTAGTCCATTTATGAAAAGGGGGTGTATTTTGTTTTCAAAAATATGAAAAGTACTTTCAAAAAGTGCAGATCCTGATGAGACGGTTCGTTACGAGCCGGCTCATCTGGATCTGCACTGTTTGCATAAACCGATATAGCGGGCTTTCCGGTTCAAAGGGTTAACCGTAAACCGATATAGCGGGCTTTCGCGTTGAAAGGGTTAACCAAATGCCATCCAATAAGGCCAGTCTCTCCTACTTTCACTATTCGTATGGATACTGTGTGACCTACTTGTACATGACCTGCAGCCAGTCTGTACTGGTTCTGCATTAATTAAACAATAGCTTCACTTACTCCTAAGAAAGAATAATCCAACATCGTCATATCCCCCAATATTGCTTACATCTTTTGGCCACGGAAACTCTGTTTACATCACGTGACCAACAGGTTCAGTGTTTTCTTTTAAATGCTACAAATATGCTGAAAACGGGTGTTAAAAGCACCCCAAAATGATCAATATTTGCAAACAAACTGTGTCTGTGACATCAAAACGCCCGCACTATTCTTTTTATACCGGACTACTTCTGCCGCGCCATTTTGTATCCTCTAACCTTATTGGAAATTACTTACAAATATGTTTTCAGCAGGTGCTCTCTTTAGAGGGCTGCTACTTTAATTCAAGTATATGCAGTCGAATACACCTGCGCGTGCTTTGCAATCTCGAATTGGTGAATCCGAACCCCTTATATGTGGCTGTGACTAGAGAACTGTGGCCCGTTTCACTAAACTTCTTACGACTAAATTGTTCGTAAGTGCAAAATTAAGATCGTCTGTAAATTTCAATTGATGGATTTACATTTATTGAGCATGGGCTGCATATGCAGCCTATGCTCAATACATGTAAATCTATTAATTATTTACAAGAAAACATTGTTAATGTGAAATTTACAGACAATCATAATTTTACACTTACGAACATTTTAGTCGTACGAAGTTTAGTGAAACGGCCCCCTGGAGCTTATGGGTTCTGCGACCAGTGTAGATCCAGATCAGCCTGATATACCCAAGACAAATATAATCACATATGTTTCTTGGCGTCCGGTTTAGAGAGGTTCCACTGTATAGAAGCACTCCAATACATGTGTATGAGCTTTGCAATCACGAACAGATGAATTCGAAACCCATCGAAATGGAACAGACTGTGTATTTAGGTGTCAGGGTTAGAGAAGTTATATTATAAGTTAGGGCACTCGGGAGTTTACTTTGTAATCATTAACAGATCAATCCGAAACCAATCAACGTTGATAAGTTTAGAGAGGTATTGCTACATTGTACAACTCCCGTATGGTGTGTAGATACACAACAATAATTTCGACTTTTGATTGGGCCTCCGCGTCATGGATTATCTGCCTCTTTCTAACTTAGACATTTGGAAAAAATAGTATATTTCTCTAGATTTCTTTCGACTTCCGTGCAAATCGAGATGCAGCTGGCGAAGGAAAATAACTTAATTCGACCATAGGTCAAAACGGCCTTGTTCCAAAACGGCCCTGTTCCAAACCGCCCCTATTCCTATACGGCCCAGTTTCAAGAAATAACACGCTTGTGGGAACAATTTTCTATTTTCTATACACTAAGAGGCTCACGACATTTGTGATCACCGTAGCATCCAGGTGAAACTGCGCATGCGCAGTCTCACCTGGAGGTACGGTGCTCAGCATTCAATCACATAATTATAATTAAGGAATTAGGTAATAGATAGATACACTTGACTTCAATGATAATTTATTCATCACAGTGATGTGATATATTAATGTAACATACAGTTGTATGTGAATATTGTCTCGTTACTGTATACTATATGGTACATTGAGTTGCCATTTCCGCCATCTTTGTATGTACAAACCATCGTACAGTTTCATCACTTCGTGTGTTTGACACATACAGCTACTAATATGACAGTAAACCAAACAAGATGGTGCAATACATAATATACAGATATGATAACGGCAAGCTATAAATATTATGCCAGTAAACTATACAAAAAACTAGATATCTGAGCATTTCTCCCATCAATCTCAAAATAAAATTCAACGTGTAAACGTTCCAATCTGATGTTAGTGTGCGCGTTACCCATAGGTAAAGCCATATTTTTCGCATAGTAGGTGAGTAGACACCAGGGACAATACACTCAGGTAACTGCTTACTTGTCACTGGCTTTGATAGCTAATAACATAGTACAGTAGTGGGTATATATTGAATGTGTTGTGTGGTTTGCCAGGTAAAGGAGATGTGCGATTTGCTGTGTATGAAGCTTTTTATAATGGTGGTTCATGTTGTTAAAAACTGACATACTTGACAGTTTCGTGTAATATAATTGAAAGGAGTCCGTTCCCCTGACTTTTCTACATGTGATTAGCGACATTATATCATATGTTCTACTTCACTTTTTGAGTTCTTTGTCAAACGGCAGAACAGGTGAAACTGGCTGATGGCTGGAACACACAAAGATGGCCGACTTGGCCACCCCATGTGCCGTATAGAATACAGTAATATTCACAAAATATGTTATACATATATTCCTTCCCATTGACGAAGCAATTATCTTTGAATCAAGCGATGATCAGGTATATAGTTGGTCCTTAATGCTTTCGGAATCAAACGAATTAATCCATAATTATCTTAGCGCACTTTTGCAGCCTGACATGCTGTTTGTTAGAATAATGACGGGTATAAAACAGTGCAAACCCCGATCAGACTGCGCGATGCACGATTATATGCTTTGGTCGTAAATGCCCGATGACACAATTTTATGGTGATTGGCACTGCGTAAACACTGATTGGTGGAATAAAATAGTGTCATAACAGAGAACCAGAAAGTAAAAACGGCGGTTACATAATAATATCATGTCCCAAGTGTGAATGCAATCGGCAGAATACTGTCTGTGCTATAGGAACAATTCATTGTATAACATATTTCAAATTGACATGGAAATGTTTCGTATGTACGGAATGGTTTACTTAAATACGAGTTATGTATGACGAACGAATAACTCACTTTCAGTAGGTTGTTAATCTTGACATTACATTTTAACACTTCATATTATTGTCTTCAGAAAAGTAATTTCAATACAATAATGAAGTTCAGGCATTACATAGAATACTGCTGACAGCTATAGACTGGAAAGTAACAGTTTTGAGGTGTCTGAGCCGCCACACGTTATAAATGAGCTTCTTGACTTTGATACCACTCTACTGTCTGTTTCACGAAAGCTGCCCAAATTTTACGGCCATATAAACAAATTGAATGCAAAAACAATATTTTTTTCGATACTATTAAATTTTATCAAAATTTAAGAAAGTGAATTCTTTTTATTTCGTGAAATTCGGTCCAATATTGATTTTATTACGAAAATACAATTTCCCCATGTTAACTCCCTATAGACATCACTTCACTTTGTGAAGATGTATATGGGGATTTACCATGGGGTAATTTTTTTCTAATTTCAGAAATAGTGGACCGATTTTAAAAATTTAACTTTTGTTTTCTTAGTTAAATCATTTCCAAGCTATCTAGCCAGGTTTCGGAAGCAATGTCCCAATTTTTCGTTTTTTGACTGCTCTCTCAGCTACTCCATCTCCTTTTCCGCCATGTTAAATTCCCATAGAGAAATCAATTTTCGGTAATAAAATAAAATTTGACCAAATTTCACGAAATAAAAAGAAGGCTCATTAATGAGTTTTGATAAAATTTAATATTATCGAAAAATAATACTGTTTTTGCATTGTTTATATGGCCGTAAAACTTGGGCAGGTTTCGTGAAACAGACAGTAGTTGGTTCTTCGGTTAGCGCAATCGGTAATTAGCTCGCTTCTCGCTAATCGGTAACGAGCTCGCTTCTCATCAATCGGTAACGAGCTCGCTTCTCACTAATAGGTAACGAGCTCGCTTCTCACCAATCGGTAACGAGCTCGCTTCACACCAATCGGTAACGAGCTCGCTTCTCACCAATGCAGCCCCGGGGCAGTATGTGGTACGGTGGTGGTCAGTAGCCGATTTCACCAACATTGCAAAGTATACTTTTCTAGCAAAGTATACTTTGAGGGAGTAATCATTTATTTTTCCAGAAATGCATTATTTCATACAGAACTACCGACTGCATATATCTGATGATTAAAAGTATACATAATTATTATACTGAATTTATTATATACCTACTCATGAAATACATAGTTATACGATGAAAATAAAAGTCATATGTTCTCATCGATGAAATAAACATCTTCCGGTGAAGATACGACTACTTCCTCTATCTATATTCATAACGCGCTCCGGCAGTGCCGGACTGCAAATAGGCTGCACATACATATTCATTACCGTATACAGTCTAAAAAACTGCTAATTTCCATGGAGCGGTATATAATAAATATAATATTCATATTTTTGCAACGAATATGACATGTATGTTCATCTCGTGGTGTGAAATGTCCATATTTCGGACATCGGACATGTGGGTTTCCTCCGGGTACTCCGGTTTCCTCCCACATGAAAGACAGCCTTTACGCCTTCATCTATGCCGACGAAAGCATTTGTATAAGTGATCTCGCGCTTGTTTGTAATCGTTGTAAAATAAATAAAGTTTAAACTTACCACTCTTAGACTAGTCCCAGTTCAGTAGCCTATTTCACCAACATTGCAAAGTATAATTATCTAGCAAAGTATACTTTGAGGGAAATTTTTTCAATTTTAGCAGAAATTTATTAGTTTTATTATACTGAATTTATTACATTATCACAGTCATTTTGGTATAAATTCAGTATAATAGTTCTGCATACTTTTAATCATCAAATATAGTTATATATATCATCGTTAGTTCTATATGAAATAATGCATTTCATGAAAAATAAATGATCATTCGTTCAAAGTATACTTTGCTAGAAAGTATACTTCGCAATGTTGGTGAAATCGGCTACAGGGCATCGTCATACAATACACAAGCTATTATCTGAAAGGGTCAGTGAAAAAAGTGGTATAAGTCCAGGATGGGACTTAGCCCTATTTTCTTCTACTGACCCCTTCAGTTTGGTATAAGTTATTGCACGTGTTCCTCCTACTGCCCTCCCAAGTCAAACTGTAGTATCTGTTAAACTGCAGTATCTGCACTATGATGCTATGCTGACCCTGTGCAATCAACCCAAGTCAAACTGCAGTATCTGTTAAACTGCAATATCTGCACTATGATGCTATGCTGACCCTGTGAAATAATCCCAAGTCAAACTGCAGTATCTGTTAAACTGCAGTATCTGCACTATGATGCTATGCTGACCCTGTGCAATCATCCCAAGTCAAACGGCAGTATCTGTTAAACTGCAGTATCTGCACTATGATGCTATGCTGACCCTGTGCAATCATCCCAAGTCAAACTGCAGTATCTGTTAAACTGTAGTATCTGCAATATGATGCTATGCTGACCCTGTGCAATCATCCAAGTTTGACTTAGGAGGGCAGCATAGAGACACGGCTTTCTTCGTATTTATATATAAACTATAAGGGTTCCAGTTCGGGTCGGACAAAAGCTCGTAATTAAAGAAGTTTTTTGTTAAAGGTGCATTTCAGGATTTTCTAAGAAAATAAAATTGCTATAAGCAATAGAAACGTGTTTTCATCATGGCCCTGTGTAAAGTGGTTTAATTGAAGATATATGACGATACTAGGAACTCTGAATGTTTTTTTGTTCATGATTTTTTGAAAACAATAAGAAATCGGTGCATACGTCTATCTTGCTGAACGCATCAATCCGATAATGATGTACCTTTAATTACAGCACACAAATATTTACACAATTCCCTAACGTTTGATTGGCCCGTAGCAAGTCTCTGTCCAAAATGTATATCCCAGTAAACTTCACGCCGAACTACCTTCCGTAACCGTGAGGCACAGTTAAAATAATTCTTAAGAAAACGGAAAATAAACACATTTTCTTGATGAATTTATTTCAAATGCTGGAATTATAAGGAATGAATGGCCTTTTTGTTGAATTTATCGGGGATATAAACTTGGAAAAGTCGCGGGGAAATACTGGACGAGGCCTTCCGCCTTCGTCCAGTATTCCCGCGACTTTTCCAAGTTTATACCCCGATACATTCCACAAAAAGGCCATTCATTCCTATTGTAAAAATAGAAACAACCCAGTGGTCCTAGTATCGTACGAATCCTTCACATTTTTTTTATCTTTTCTTGAATTTCGAGATCTTTTCTTGAATTTTCAAGATGTTTTCTTGAATTTTCAACTTCTTTTCTAGAATTTTCAAGATCTTTTCTTGAAAATTCAAGAAAAGAACTTGAAAATTCAAGAAAAGAACTTGAAAATTCAATATTTCAAGATGTTTTCTTGAATTTTCAAGTTATTTTCTTGAATTTTCAAGATCTTTTCTTGAAAATTCAAGAAAAGATCTTGAAAATTCAAGAAAAGAACTTGAAAATTCAAGAAAACATCTTGAATAAATGGAAATTAAAAAAAAGTTTTAAGTGGCCCTAATGGGCTTCCTCTTCCGTAGTATCGTCATATATATTCAATTAAACCACTTTACAGTGGGCCATGATGAAAACACGTTTTTATTTTTTATAGTATGTTTTCAAAGCATCCTGATATGCCCATTTGAAACACATGTTGAAGTAATCGACCGAGGTCTATAAATACATTAAATATGCATAAAAACATCAATAAATGAAGAAGAAAAATAAGCTTAAACTTTGTTTTTGCTCCCTCCATATACTCCAATATGGAGTATATGGAGGGAGTAAAAGAAAATAATTGTAGCTTATTTTTTTTATTCATTTATTGATGCTTTTAGGCATATTTAATGTAGTTATAGACCTCGGTCCGTTACTTCAACCTGTGCTTTGAAGGTACACGCCCACTCAGTTGGCACACACTGTTCTTTACAGAAGTTAAATACATAGAGAATTATAGTAGGTTAGTGCCGTGAATGGTAAAAAATATCTGGCAAGGCTTAGGAAACGGGATGTGCGAGGCTCTGCCGAGCACATCCTTTTTCCGTGCCGCGGCAGATATTTTTTCCCATTCACGGCACTAACCTACTATTCTATTTATCCCGTCAACACCTACAAATAGCTTTAGAATATAATACAAATAACCCCAGCCACCGCACGTATTCATACGCAGTGATTAGGATTAGGCAGTATTGACAGGATATCAAAAATGTTTCACGGCACCGTTGTTCACGGCACATACGCACTGTGTTGACGGGATAAGTGAATACTTTTGTCACTATTTCACCAGTTCTAAAAGTGCCCGCTATACAGATATAAGCATGTAATAATATATATGTTACTGATAGTGACTCGCGGTGGTATCAGGCTATTTTAATATGAGTCATGATATTTTTTAATTAGTTATACTAATTAAATGCGTCACCTAACAAAATTATATTTTTGACAGATTATAACGTATGATCATTGCACATCAAAAATTAAATACGGAGAATTAATAGTAATGTCAGTTAACATTGTAAGGGAACACGGTTATCGCCCCTGATATCAGTGTGGAAATTTACATCTGATATAAAATGTAAGATAACGGCAATCAATACATGGGGTAATTGTGAATTAATGTTTATTTTCCAGACAATTTCTTAGCTGATGTATCTGATATAAGGAACAGTTTGTGCCTAATGAGTGGCCATGTACCTTTAAGCGATAATAACGTACAGTGGAACCTCTCCAACCCGGACGCCCTGGGAGGTCCCCAGGGTGTCCGGTTTGGAGATGTTCCACTGTAAATCAGGCATGTGAGCGCTTCATGACACGCTCTAGTGTTGTGCAATCATAAAAAGTCATTGTAATCAGAGATACACAACAGCGAAACACATCTAAGGTAAACATCTATATTGTCCCGAGTGTCCGATTTAGAGGGGTTACACTGTAAATCATGCATTTGATCATTCTGAGCCACTGTTGTGTGCTATGTGATCAGGAACAGACATTATCCCCTGAGATAAATAACCAAGAAACTCATCAAAAATAAGATCACAGGTGTATTCTTGGTGTCCGGTTTGGAGAGGTTCCACTGTACTTATTTTGGTGAAAAGTTCACAAATTAATTTGAAAAGTGTCGCTATCTTACACAAATAATATACATAGAGCACAACAATGCAATCGTGGTCGATGGAAACATCACATGTTGGACACAATGTCGTATAGCATTAACACATTATCAGTAGCCCATTTCATCAACATTTTAGTCGTACGAATGTTAGTGAAACATGCCCCTGAACAGCCAGCAGACAGAGTCTTATGATGCACTGACATACATATCACTTATGAAAAACGAGAAGAACATACATTAATATTCAACACCACAGGCCTCAATGATTGCAAACAGTGTACATCCAGAAGAACCGGCTCGTAACGAGCCGTCTCATCAGGATCTGCACTGTTGTAGATCTCTTCACATTTTTTTACAAACAAAACATCCCTTATCCCTTTTAATGCAATAATTAAAATGCTTGCACGGGTGTGTCAACACCAGGAGCCTATTTCATCAACATTGCAAAGTATACTTTCCTAGCAAAATATACTTTGAGGGAGAAATTTTCAATTTCAGGATAAATTTATTAATTTTTATTTTACTGAATTTATTACATTATCACAGCCATTTTGGCTGTGATAATGTAATAAATTCAGTATAATAAGTCTGCATACATTTAATCATCAAATATATGCTGTCGTTAGTTCTATATGAAATAATGCATTTCGGGAAAAATAAATGATTACTCCCTCAAAGTATACTTTGCTAGAATCGGCTACAGAGTGACTGTCGATGATGCTAACGTAATATTGCTGTGGACAGTTCACGTGTTTATTTGAGAAGTAACGTAATGCTGTATACAAGAGAATTTTAAACAAAGTGACCAATGGAGACGTTATGTATCTTTACGATAACAGTTAACTTATATATCAATGAAAAATACATGAAAAAAATAAATTATTTTTGAAACAAGTAAATACACTATACATTTTATCCTGTCAACACAGTGCGTATATGCCGTGAAACACAGTGCCGTGAAACATTTTTGATATCCTGTCAATACGACCTACTCACTGCGTATGAATATGTGCAGTTGCTGGGATTATTTATTTGCATTTTAAAGCCATTTGTATGTGTTGATGGGATAAATAGAATAGTAGGTTAGTGCCGTGAATGGGAAAACATATCTGGCGCGGCTCGGAAACGGGATGTGCTCGGCAGAGCCTCGCCCATCCCGTTTCCTAAGCCTTGCCAGATATGTTTTCTCATTCACGGCACTAACCTACTATTCTCTATATAAACTACTACTGATGATTAAAGCAACTGGGTAGTATACGTGTATAATTATGTAACTCTGGTTATGCCACATTCTTTAATCATTAGTAGAGAATAAGTGTATTAGTGTATTCCCTTATGTGCGTTTTTGCCGGCTTTTCTGGTAGATTTTTGAAAATGTTGATATGTTCGTTGTATATTCATAAATCATGATTATGTCCTCATATTCCGCTTGTTGCGATCTGGGATCTTAAAAAATAAAGATATGTTCTGTTCTGTTCTGAAAATAAATGGGCCACCATTGTGGTATTTTGGCGGCCATTTTGAAAGTTAATTTATAAAATACCAATTGGGCGCTTATATCAACCCTATGCAGCACCTATTCTCGGTAAAAGATGCTCATATTTGATGTGATTCATTTAGCTTAATATGACAGACACATTGGCCGGCACTATGTTGCTTTTAACACTAACAATATCATATGTGTCCCATTTTATTAGCATCATGATCTTCAGCAATGAAGATTAATGTTATGCTTGCACGTCTCTACTCGACTATAATGTCCACGACAAACACCTGTGTCGAAATACATTCAAAATGAATTTAAAATGGCCGCTAAAACATCGAGATGACACCCATAAAATCACAACCCGGTTATTTTTAAACTTAGGAACCTTATGTAGCTAAGTTCTACATTTGCCATATTGTATCCTACTACATGCTTACCAACGTTATAGAGAATAGTAGGTTAGTGCCGTGAATGGGAAAAAATATCCGGCAAGGCTCAATAATTTCTTTATTTCTCATCAGAAGTATACGTTGTGACCACTCATTTGAACCGTCTCGCCGACATATACTTTGGTTCAGGAATAAGGAAAATAGATAGAGAATAGTAGGTTAGTGCCGTGAATGGGAAATAATATCTGGCAAGGCTCAGGAAACGGGATGGGCGAGGCTCTGCCGAGCACATCCCGTTTCCGTGCCGCGCCAGATATGTTTTCCCATTCATGGCACTAACCTACTATTCTATTTATCCCGTCAATACCTACAAATGGCTGTAAAATGCAAAAATTGTATTGACTGGATATCAAAAATGTTGACGGGATAATACATGTTATCCAGTCAACACAGTGCGTATGTGCCGTGAAACACGGTGCCGTGAAACATTTTTGATATCCTGTCAATACGACCTACTCACTGCGTATGAATATGTGCGGTTGCTGGGATTATTTCTTTGCATTTTAAAGCCATTTGTATGTGTTGACGGGATAAATAGAATAGTAGGTTAGTGCCGTGAATGGAAAAAAAAATCTGGCGCGGCACGGAAACTGAAACACGGTTTACTGAGCCTTGCCAGATATTTTTTCTATATTCTCTATATCCAATAGGGGTATGGACTATGGATGTAACTCCACGTCAATTTGAATGTTGTTGCAATCACGTGGATGCAACTGACTGTCAGATCATTCTATGTAGGTTCCCACTTGGACATATAATTAATTGTTTGTTTGTAATTAATTAAAACAAACATTTTCTAGCCAAGATAAAATTATTGTAAGAACGTGACGCGTGGCTTATTGTGTTGGCGATCAGTGCAGTCCCTGATCAGACTTCACATCCGCGTAGTCTGATCAGGGGCTGCAATGTTCGCTATTTCTTTGGGGAAACATTCATAGCGTGTCTACGGAAATATTTGCATCTGTAACAGGCTCCGTTTGCTACATTGGTCAATACTCCCTGTGACTCTATAAATACCTTTTCATCGTGTCGACTCACGTTTATATCCCTTCATATGATCACGACGCACTGGCTGACAGCTATTGGTGTGGTACATATAGGACACAGGCAGGCAATTAATTGTCCATAGACCCACATTCACACAACCACGACAATCTCAAACTACCTGCGGTAAACTCAATTCCTGGCTGGAGTCAGCCGGTGCTAGATCCATGCCATACAAGGGATCATACGGCTTGATCTGCGGAGTTATTTCCTCTTTTTTGGCGAAACCTTCTACTTTCTCTCTATCTCAATCCAACATCACACAGACAGCTGAGCCTACATGTGTAGAGCATGCAAATAATATAATAAAATAGTTTGCACCTTTCCTGTAGCATCTATGGCAAAAATAATAACAATGGCTGTTATTGTCGAGGAGATCTACCAGTACTGGTTGACGGTCACATTATCGGTTGCCCGACTGGCCCCTATGATACTGACCCACTGACCGTCGTTATATTATAGGCCAGGGCATTTACGTGAACAAATCAGCCGACCCACAAGTCTCTGCAACACAACCACCATTATTGCCAATAATTCGAGAAAAATATGCTGATCAGCAGAAAAAAAAATCGCCAACAATCGGAGGGTAGGAAAGTTGTGATTTTTTAAAAAAGTGGTGATTTTGTACAAAAATCGCAATAAAGTTTTAAAAAATATTGCAAAACACTGTTGAATGATATTGCATAAAACTTTTGATAATATATTGACAAGTATGTCTTTTCAAATAATAAAAATAATCCGGATCTCCCGGGTGACATTTTTTGAGATAAAAGTACAAATTTAGTACAGAAATCGCTAAAAACTGGAATAATTTGTTAAATACCAACTGACCAAAGATATACTAACAACATAAATGACAATATATTTTCAAATGTGTGTTTAACAAATGAACATAATTTCGTATGTGTCGGATGGTAGGAAAGTTGTAATTTGTGGGCATAAACATGCGAACTGAAACAATAAATCACTGAAAACAGGAATTACATTTATAAACAACAATTGATGAAGACTATCAATGATTTAAATTTATCAAATATTCCTAACATGCGTGAAACATTCAAAACGAGTTATCATGATTTCTCTATGTCCTCCAGTACGTCCATCTGTCCGTCCGCAGTTCTCACCACATGGACGATTGTCGACAGGCCGTTGTTCATGTTTTCATTCATAACCAGTGAATGCGATCGCGGTTATGCGTTTATCAATCACAGTGATGATATTTGCATGAAAGCTTTTTAGAATTGATGAATTTGGAGTAATCGCCTAATCTAAAATGGCCGCTGTAAAAATGTCAAAATTGTTAAACGACTTTGTAAGGAAAACGAAGTTACAATACATTTAGCTGAGCGTTATTTTTTTTGTGACGTACGTACTCACTTTGGACATACGGGACGTATTATGATGGGCGGTGGTAACGCTATATGCTGTTTTACGACTCAGTCCGTGGGGGCTTACATACATGTTTCTGTAGTTATATGTGTAAATATAAGCACGTGCTTTGGTGTCTATCTAATAAAACTTCGTGTTTCCAGTTTTCAGCATTTTTTTTTTAATTAGGTACTTATTTACCAACTTTAAATACCACGTTCTCGTTACCAGATGTGTTAACAAAAATTCATGTGAATAATAGCTATTGATCAACATGTTATCCAATTTTCTGTATTAAGTCTCGAAACAGTTGGCAGAAATTATTTTTTAATAATTCCAGCACAAAAATATTTACACAATTCCCTAACATTTGATTGGCCCGTAGCAAGTCTCTGTCCAAAATTTATATCCCAGTAAACTCCAACGCCGAACTACTTTCCGTAACCGTGAGGCGCAGATAAAATAATTCTTAAGAAAACGGAAAATAAACACATTTTCTTGATGAATTTATTTCAAATGCTGGAATTATACGGAATGAATGGCCTTTTTGTGGAATTTATCGCGGATATAAACTTGGAAAAGTCGCGGGAATACTGGACGAGGCCTTAAAAAATTACAATTTTCGAAAATTGAAATTTTTCAAGGCCTCGTCCAGTATTCCCGCGACTTTTCCAAGTTTTCCCGCGACTTTTCCAAGTTTATACCCCGATAAATTCCACAAAAAGGCCATTCATTCCTATAATAATTACTGCAATTTATGCACTAATTTGATAGTTTTACCCAAAAATGACGCCCAATATGCTCAAATTGTTTTTTTCTGTAAACACTATATGTATATAAATGTTTTATTAAGTTCGTTTGATAATATCACCACACGTTTTATCTCCATATTTTTTTTGCTATTTTTCGCGATTTTTGCATCAAATTACCACATTTTCCCCAAAATGACAGCTTTCCTACCAACGATTTTTGGCGAATTTTGTTCTACTAATCAGCATATATTTGGCGATTTTCGTGTCAAATCTATATTCCCTGGCCTATTATAACTCGATCCGTACTGTAATCAGAACAGTACCCAACTTCGACAAGCCTAACATATACATTCGGGGTATGAGATCACGTGGTTTCCGAACGTTTCCGAACTTGATTTTCCGACGTGACATAATCTGGCAACGTTATTTTTGTTCAGTAGATTCTCTTTAAAATCTTCCTAACAAGCGGAATGATTTTGATGAGTATTATAAACGCACCAAAGACAATCACGTTGTGTGTTGCGTGTGCAACAAAAGTTATTTACAATACTAGTAGCTTTAACTTCCGCGAACAATCGCGTTCCGTTTATTGTTTTTTACATTTACTTGGCCTTCGTCCAGTATTCCCTCGACTTTTCCAAGTTTATACCCCGATAAATTCCACAAAAAGGCCATTCATTCCTTATAATTCCAGCATTTGGAATAAATTCATCAAGAAAATGTGTTTATTTTCCGTTTTCTTAAGAATTATTTTAACTGCGCCTCACGGTTACGGAAAGTAGTTCGGCATATGAGAGTTTACTGGGATATAAATTTTGGACAGAGACTTGCTACGGGCCAATCAAATGTTAGGGAATTGTGTAAATATTTTTGTGCTGGAATTATATGGCGGTAACCGATTCTTCGTCATAACGATATACTACTGTGATTACAGCACACTTTACAATAAAGGGCAACATTTTCCGCATTTGTTGTGTTATGTTTCGCAAGAATCCGTCATTCCATTATAAGATATTACCGGAAATGTATTGTAAACACAACTAAAATACATGACGTCATGCCGTTCGGAAACCACGTGATCTACGCCCCGATATGAGACACCCCATGCGTTAGATTGTGAGATTGCGAGAACGTGAGGTTGGATCGTGAGATTGCGAGAACGCGAGGCTAGATTGTAAGATTATGAGAACGCGAGGTTAGATTATGAGATTGCGAGAACGTGAAGTTATATTGTGAGATTGTGAGAACGCGAGGTTAGATTGTAACATTGCGAGAACGCGAAGTTATATTGTGAGATTGTGAGAACGTGAAGTTATATTGTGAGATTGTGAGAACGCGAGGTTAGATTATGAGATTGCGAGAACGTGAAGTTATATTGTAAGATTGTGAGAACGCGAGGTTAGATTATGAGATTGCGAGAACGTGAAGTTATATTGTGAGATTGTGAGAACGCGAAGTTATATTGTGAGATTGTGAGAACGTGAAGTTATATTGTGAGATTGTGAGAACGTGAAGTTATATTGTGAGATTGTGAGAACGCGAGGTTATATTGTGAGATTGTGAGAACGCGAGGTTAGATTATGAGATTGCGAGAACGTGAAGTTATATTGTGAGATTGTGAGAACGTGAAGTTATATTGTGAGATTGTGAGAACGCGAGGTTATATTGTAGATTGTGAGAAACGCGAGGTTAGATTATGAGATTGCGGAGAACGTGAAGTTATATTGTGAGATTGTGAGAACGTGAAGTTATATTGTGAGATTGTGAGAACGCGAGGTTAGATTATGAGATTGCGAGAACGTGAAGTTATATTGTGAGATTGTGAGAACGCGAGGTTATATTGTAAGATTATGAGAACGCGAGGTTAGATTATGAGATTGCGAGAACGTGAAGTTATATTGTGAGATTGTGAGAACGTGAAGTTATATTGTGAGATTGTGAGAACGCGAGGTTAGATTATGAGATTGCGAGAACGTGAAGTTATATTGTGAGATTATGAGAACGCGAGGTTAGATTATGAGATTGCGAGAACGTGAAGTTATATTGTAAGATTATGAGAACGCGAGGTTAGATTATGAGATTGCGAGAACGTGAAGTTATATTGTAAGATTATGAGAACGCGAGGTTATATTGTGAGATTGTGAGAACGCGAGGTTATATTATGAGATTGCGAGAACGCGAGGTTAGATTGTGAGATTGCGAGAACGCGAGGTAAGATTGTAATATTGATATAACGCGATGTTAGATTGTAAGATTGCGAGAACGCGAGGTTATACTGTAACGTTGCGAGAACGCGAGGTTAGATTGTCATATTGCGAGAACGCGAGGTTAGATTGTGAGATTACGAGAATGCGAGGTTAAATTGTGAGATTGCGTGAACGCGAGATTAAATTGTAAGATTGTGAGAACGCAAGGTTAGATTATGAGATTGTGAGAATGCGAGGTTAGATTGTGAGATTGCGTGAACGCGAGGTTAGATTGTAAGATTGTGAGAACGCGAGACGAGGCGATATCGCGAAAAAGTGTGCCTAGAATGCGAGATCAATCTCTCGCTAGCTGGTGTATAAGTCGAGATTTAAAAACCGCCCTAACAAAACACCGCAGGATAGTGAATTTGTCAGAGCGAACTGCATATTTATAATTGCATGTACGGACCTTTAAGACAATCCGGACAAATTAAACACCCTGCTCCGCTGTATTGTCAATTTACATAAAATCGACGTTACTCATTGGACAAATTGGAACAGTGGCAGAAGTGTTCAACACAGCCAATTTCTTCATTCAATGTCGTATAATGATTGCTCTGTGAATGGTGAAATGAACGTAACCACATCGTCAAATTCTTTAGCTGGTAAGGATTTAAATACTGTTGAATGTTTGGGGAAATATTAAAAACAAATTGAGAATATCAGTTCCGTAACTGCTCGAACATTTTCGTGGATTTTCGTGACGTCGTAGATGGAAAATGCCGACTAACGTAGCGGCAACATCCGGAATTAGCGACAACGTATGTTTGCTAGTGCAGTCGGGGTGCGATATTTATGTAAATTTAAATAGTTTCTGTCTGAGCCTCGAGACCAGCGGGAAGACGTTTATAAACTTAGATCTAACGGCCACCAAAATACAATATATTTTCAACTTGAAGAATTGTTTTTGTTTTTTAAGACCGGAACTAATTCATGTATCTATAATTTGTTCACAAACGTCTGAGATGTTGCATCACCGCCCGCGCTAATCTTGCTAATATTTGTCACTTTTTTAATTTCAAAATACTTGAATTTTGTACTGGAAATCAAGCAGCCAGATGGGCTCAGCCAGTCAAACGGCTTGATTACGGTATGATGTTGCCAATAGATGTTCGGAAACCTTGACATCTGGGCAAGATTAACTCAGGCAGTTGTGTACCGAGACAAATCAACAGCGGTTTAAAAAAGGAACTGTGTCTCCGAAATACATAGAAATGGATGGAACTAATTAAGAAAAATTAGTTCAATTGTAGATTTGTATCGTATTTCTGAACACAATTGTATACACGTCGCCTGTACAAAATTGGGATTGGTAACAAAAAATATTATTTATCATACTGAGAAATAAATAACACGTGTTGAACACTGAAACATAACTAGTGCTGCAATATTAGTTATTTTTCAGTGTTCAACCCGTGTTTTTCAATGAATGGTTACCTATTTATTTAACTTAAAGCTGATATTACCAAATATAAATTAAGTTCTTGCAACTGATTTAGAAATAAAACAAAAGCTACCATAATAACCGATTTTCGGTTTGTTTCTATTGTTCGTGTTATTGATATTTCTTATATTGCACCCTATCTGACACTACAGCGGAGGCGGGCAATGAATCAGTAATCGCTTATCTTTCCTGTTTAATGAGCCCAATTGGCAATAGGTGGCGCTGTAAAATAATCGCTATGACGTATGCGTAGTACAGCTTTGTAGTTAGTGGATACAGGTTTCATACAGAATATCGTTTGCATTTACCGACATTGTTAATTTATTACATATTTTCTTCGTTTTGAATTTGATTTCAGTCTTTATAACTGTCAACGATGACGATCCGTACTGCAGTAGGTTGTAGAGAAGTCGAAATGAGCTTGAGATTAATGGTCGGTCGGATTATTGTGAATTTTGTTTTACATATTTTAACAGGGACGTAAACACGTGAAGTATATAATTATTTCCAATTAAAATGTTAAATTGGTATTTGTTTTACAAAATGCTAACATAATGTCTCCGACGTTTCGTACATTGATTCTGCAAGGCTTTGCATATATGTGTCAGTCGAGCATACTTGTGTTTTGGCAACTTCGAGAACAAATGAATTCTGTATTTTGAGATGCCGTAATCCGTGACACGCATGTAGTAGCTACGTTCAATCAGATGTCGTCGGATGTCAACTTATCTATGAGTTGACGGTTGGGAAATATGGGAGTGTATTTTGGGACAGGTGTATTCTGAAATCAATGAAGCCACACCTAGTCTATGCTGATTGGTTGCATCCAATTTTTACCAGAGCTTTCGCTACAGGAAGATTTCCGTCCAAATCAAGACAAAACGACTTTACCACGTGGTGTATTCTTACATATCCAAATTTTCACAAAGTCGACAGAATTGTTGTAGAACATAATCACTGAAGCTGCTATATTTACTATTCATCGCGACACATAAGTATTTAAATTCAATAATTAGTGATAATTGGAATGATGAACGCGACATTGGCTGAATTTATATTCACCGGTCACGGATCTCAGGAATAACGACAATTTGGTCCCAATTACAGAAAAAAATAAGTGTCACACAATGGTTGGCTCTGATTGGTTGATTCAGCAAGCAGAGTTGCAACGCGCTGTAACAGTTTTGCACCGCGCTATAATCTAAAATTGGAACAAATGCCATTACTATAGTTTAAGCTAACATTAGATATTTCTATTTTATATATATTCACAAACATATGCAATACACTAGGCAATATTACGGTGGCACAGAGAGGACATGGAACTATTTTTTTACTTTGGCGTGCGCACACGATATGTTTTGAGTACGCTCGCGATAGGGTTTTGCGTGCGCATGCGATAGCAAAGCCCTATCGCATGCGCATCAAAACCTATTGCGTGCGCACGCGAAAGTAAAAATATTTCCATGTCCCCTCTGTGCCACCGTACAATATAGCTTAGTTAAATGTTGACAAATAACGGCATTATAGTGGCTTAGGAAATGATTTAACATTAATAATGTAGGTCAAGGTCACATGCTATATGACAGTTCCTTATTTCAGGCTCTGATGGCAGTACTTTCAGTACTTTGACGGCACTCGCTCGATAACCTTGCATGTCGGGACCGACTATTTAAGTCCCCATCCGATAGGACTAGGCTGGCACGAAGTTGTCTTGCCCAAGAACGAGGTGGGAATCAAACCCGGGGTCTACCAATTAGTGCGATGTTCTACCTACTGAGCTAATCCGGCCACCTCGCCTTGTGAGGTCAATACCTGGTTTTATTGACCCGATAAAACCACGTATTGACCGATACGACAAGGCGATAAGTGTTTTATTATCAATTGGGAAATTTTCATATGTGTCCCCTTTTCAATAATATAGCATAACTATCCATTTACGCTGTGAACATTACAAGCAATCTAGCATTACGACATTTTGGAAACCACGTGATCGCACACCCAGGCTCGGTTCGGAAACGATTTGAATTTCTCGGCGCGTCTCAGAATTCCTGCACGTTTCTTAGCCGTTCCTGATAAACTTGATATGAGAAGACACTAGACATGTATGCTCTGTATTCTCTGTATAGTAGCGGGGCAAGCACCCATCAAATAAATTATGTTCAACCCGAGAGAGCTAAAGCAACGGCTACTTTAAATCAATGCATTACATCATCCTGAACACGAATCCGGTGTCGGTCAATCACATCAGGTGGGACAAGGTCATTTTCTGGATCATTAAGTGCACATGGGTCAAATGAACAATCCGTTACAGTATGTTTCATTGGTGATTATTGTTTCTTATGTGGCATTTACGAAGCAATTCGGTTTGCTCGGACGTCTCTATCGTTGAGAGTATCAACATATTCAAGATGGCCGCCAAGCATCAATATTTAGCTTGAAATGTGTACTTATTTGATAAATGAAAACAAATAGGCACTTGGATCTTGATCGGACGGACGCAGAAAAAAACCTTTGGATATCATGCATTAATTTTAAACACAGATGGAGGCTATCAAATCCATATGAATCCAAGATGGACACCACATATTCATTAAGACCAGGCAGCATTATCTACATTAATACATTGATTATCGTTTTTCATAGATAGATAGTAGGCTTGGTTATAATGGAAAATGACACAATATCCGCATCTGCATGGAATGTACCGGTATCTCACGATTTCGATGTATGTAACAGACCCGTAACCAGACTTTTGTGAAGCAATGAGTCTTTTCGAGGGTTTTAATGGCCCGATGCTGCTATGAGGGTACGGGGCCATGCTCTCCCAGACAATTGTGAAATACAGATGGTCTGAAATACCATTTTATATATTCTCAGCAAAAACTGAGCACATACATGTAATACGACTCTCCTGCTTACATCAATATTATAAAATGACTACGTATTGACAATATTTCTTATTTTAGTGCATGAAAGAATGGACATCAAGACACGACGAGGGAGGTTGGGGAGGGGGTCGTCCGACCGCATCGACCCCTGGTTACGGACCTGTTGCAAAAATAAAATGCAACATTGGTGTTCATGGTCGTGTTAAAGATAACATGATAGAGTTCCGGTTTAATGTTTAATGGCTTTAAACGGACTATCGACAGCTCATTTCATATGCATGGATGGGGGCGGGTAACTTAATATTTGCATACAATTTCCATCCAGCCCTGACATTAGACAAACCGGATCTACTGTCAGGTCTTCACCACAATATAGTAACTTCCTCCCTCCCCATAGACGTAGTAGGATTACCACTGATCGTATTACTCTTATAGCGGGATCAGCCGGATTCAACTCTCGCCTACAAGAAAGTTGAACATGCGAATAAGGGCCAAGCCAGAGATATCGCGCTCCCCGGCAATTTTAAACTCACCATCGTTAATGATATAATCAATTATTATTCACATGCTCCCAACCTGCCACTGTATTTTATTTATATCCGAATACAGGTATTAGACACGGGCATTATGTTGATTCACTCAAATGCATGAATACCTAGATGTAATTGTAAATATTTCCTTTGACATTGTCAACATGTATTCAGAATTATGTTCCACTTGAAATCCAAGATCGTGACTATGAAGTCGTTTACTAACCATTACCATGTTACAGCTAGGATCTATTGTTATCCATGAGGTGCACCAATATTGTGTTGATAGCTCATATTATAAAAATACGCAATATAGTAGCCATCTTGGTAACTAAAATGGCGGTCATAAAATATCATTCTTTATGTTGTCATCGGAAACACAAAAACATTGATTTTATGATGTGGTATATGCTATGTCGTTGATGACTACCCTACTTAATATAGATCTGTCAGAATTGTATCCATGTTGGCGGCCATTTTTATTTACTTTTGTTTGCGGCGACAGATAATTTGGTACAGTTTGGAACACAAGCCTCGCAGTTTTAAAATATTACAAATATGATTTCCAATTATGTTTCATTTCTTTACTACTGTGTCGATCAACAGCGCCTAAGAAATTAAGCGATACTTAGCGGCCATCTTGAATAATCCAACATGGTCAAATAATAAGTATACAAAGAACACATTCAATAATAACAAAAAAGACAAACAACTGAAATATAAATGTGCATGAAAGTGTAGCTATATATTTTTTGTTATTCCACATATGAATTTGTCAGTGGTGAATTGTTTTTCATAAGTTATCAAAACGTATTTCTGTGTATGTAAACGCATACTGTAAGTACCAAACACCATATAATAATCAAGTCAGAATATATTTAAGACAAAATGTTTAAACCTGGCGTCCATCTTGACAATCGCAAAATACACACCGGTCTTAACCACCATAAAAGCGAATCGTCTCATATATGTCCTAAGGAAGAATATTCAACAATTTAAACAACTTTATCTGATATTTGAAGCATGATATGCACGTACATGTCCATCTACTGATATAACGTATGTTTTTGAACTCATTTGACCTCTTTGCACTTAATGACCTCAAAATTGACATTGTCCCACCTAATTTGATTGACCGACACCGGATTCATGTTCAGAAATATATGATGTATCAATCTAGCATAGTCGTTGCTTTTGCTCTCTTGGGTTGAACAGAAATCGGTTTTAAACCACTTCTCTTCAAAGTGCCTCTCCACTAGTATTTACGTCAGCTAAATAAATAAAAGATTTGCTGCAGGAAATGTTTGTCTGTGGTCAAATATTTTATCATACTATCTGCATATTTTGTGCATGGTTGTGAATATATACTATATACTGTCTGTTCCCGATGTGGGAATCCAATTGAATATTCAACAATCTCTCTGGTACGAGACAATCAAGTCTGACTTCCGGGCGATACTAATGAACCATAACCGGAACAGGAAGTTTGATATGCAAATTTTGAAACTTAGTTAGAGGTTAGAAAACACTAAATAATTTTACAGTATACTAGATACTTTAACAAAGGACCCCAAATGCTCTGCTGCTTTCAAAAGTATATAGACGTTGCAGAGCCTACTTTTACATACAGTGGAACCTCGTTATACCGAACACTCTGGTTACCACCCAGAGTGTTCGATATAACTAGTTTCCACTGTACGCACATGTAGCTCCAAGCCCAGCTCTTCCAACAGTTGCATGATGTGGCTCTGACAGCTGGTGATTGATTGATTGTAGTGGTGTTTAACCAGGGAGTTAGATATAGTGAGATTCAACGTATTAAGCTTTAGCCTGTCTGCACTGGAGGTAAGCTAAATAAATTGGTTCACTTACTCCTATGAAAATCAAATTAAATATCTTTTGACCACCTTAGGTTTGTCCAAATTTTCACTGGCTTCAACACTGATTAAATCAGGTGATCATCATTTTCGATTAATTGTTAAATATCCTACAAATCCGTTTTAGTATGAATAATTCCAGCACAAAAATATTTACACAATTCCCTAACATTTGATTGGTCCGTAGCAAGTCTCTGTCCAAAATTTATATCCCAGTAAACTCCATGCCGAACTACTTTCCGTAACCGTCAGGCGCAGTTAAAATAATTCTTAAGAAAACGGAAAATAAACACATTTTCTTGATGAATTTATTTCAAATGCTGGAATTATAAGGAATGAATGGCCTTTTTGTTGAATTTATCGGGGATATAAATTGTATCTAGTTTATACCCCGATAAATTCCACAAAAAGGCCGTTCATTCCTATAATACATTTCACATTATCTACGCACACACTGCTCTGGATCAACACTAATTCAAATATAGGACTGATATTAATTATTGCTAAGCACGATGAATTCAATATCCTATGACAACTCTGGCTCGAAATGTCAGCCGCTGGAATTGCATCTACGTCACATGACTTGTACGTAAGTGCTCAAAAAAAGAAATATGCTTGAACAATATGTTGAGCCCTGCAGGGGACGCAGAATTCTTTTTTTTATTAATTCGTTCCCACGAAATAACAATTCGTTCCATCAATTTAACAATTCGTTCCCACGAAATAACAATTCGTTCCCGTGGGAACGAATTGTTATTTCGTGGGAACGAATTGTTAATTCGAGGTAACGAATTGCTAAATTGAGGGAACGAATTGTTATTTCGTGGGAACGAATTGTTAATTCGAGGTAACGAATTGCTAAATTGAGGGAACGAATTGTTATTTCGTGGGAACGAATTAATAAAACAAATCCATGACCCCTGCGGGGCTCCGTACAATGATGCTTGTGAAGTAGGTTAGAGGTAAACCAAATGACAAGCTACTGCAAGCACACACTGTCTGGGACCTCAAACACCGACTCTTTTGACTGCACCTCGTATGAATATCTAGCTACTGATTTAGTGTGTGTAAACCTTATGAGACACGTCTTGTGATTTTATACAAATGTACCTCAGAAGATGCGCGATATTTTCATAACATATATCTACAGAAACTGAGAAATATTCTTTAAATAACGTCGGATGAGTGTTTCATTGATGGAATGGCGAACAGTGCAGATCCTGATCAGACTGTGCGAATGCACAGACTGATCTGGATCTGCACTGGTCGCAAAACCCACAAGCCATATTTCTCCAGTCACGGTCACATATATATTATAGAGAATACCAGGTTAATGTATTTATTATATACCTACCCATGAAATACATAGTTATACGATGTAAATAAAAGTCATATGTTCTCATCGATGAAATAAACATCTTCCGGTGCAAATATGACTACTTCCGCTATCTATATTCATATTCTGTATTTAGAAAGAAGACAGCGCAAATAGGAAGCTAGCGATCAATCACTACGGTTTCAATAAATGTATAGTTTTCGCTTTTGGACAGGGGTGGTGATAGACATGAAGAGTAAACAATCAATGAGCTGATTACTGATATATTTTAGTGCGAAATGGAAACAATAATACGCAAATTTATACCGTTGACTATACCGTGTAGCAATATTACGAAGCCCCTCAGGGGACGTAGAATTATTATTTTTTAATTAATTCGTACCCACGAAATAACAATTCGTTCCCTCAATTGAACAATTCGTTCACACGAATCGTTAATTCGTGGGACCGAATTGTTATAGCGTGGGAACGAATTGTCATTTCGTGGGAACAAATTGTTAATTCGCGGGAACGAATTGTTATATCGTGGGAACGAATTGTTAGTTCGAGGGAACGAATTGTTAAATTGAGGGAACGAATTGTCATTTCGTGTGAACGAATTGTTAATTCGAGGGAACGAATTGTTATATCGTGGGAACGAATTGTTAATTCGAGGGAACGAATTGTTAAATTGAGGGAACGAACTGTTATTTCGTGGGAACGAATTAATAAAACAAAATACATGTCCCCTGAGGGGCTCCGTACGATATAGTTTAGCCTATTGCCTATAGTGCGGAGAACGTGCAGCTTACATCCCACCGATAACAACTGTAGCAATACACCCGAGTAGCCTTTAGCAGTTAAAACTGCTCGCGCTCCTTACATATTGGATTGTGTTTTGTGGTGCTGGAAGTGTGGATTGACTTAGACATGTGTGTGTTGTGTGTCGTTAGTTGAGTTGATGGAATATATAGTGCTTGGGTACTTTATGTGTTATTAATCCTTACACTGCAGGATTAGATTTTGTCGTCAGCTGTTGTTTTTATTTTCCGTCTTTTTTTCTTATCAAGAATATGTTTTGACATCACTTTAGAATCATTTCCAGTTGAAATGTTTCTAAAAGTGTATAAAACAATTGAGAAAGAAAACACAATATAATACAATAACAATTTATGTTTCCCGAATTCGAAGGATTAAAATTGCATGTATATGTTGTTTTTTTGCACAGGCACTCTGTGGTATGAACGAGAAAAGCCGCTTTAAGTCATATCCAATTTTATTCTGATATTAAATATCTAGAAGGTATGACACACGCCATCTTTTCAACCAACGGAAGTGGATTATTGACCTTGCGCCCGGCTCGCTAATTCAGTAATTGTAACGCGCACGAAGGCCAGAACCTGCAAGGCCTTCTCACGTGTTACAATTACTGAATCAGGGAGCCGAGTACAAGGTACACTTGTACCACTTCCGTTGGTTGAAAATATGGCGAGTGTCCTACCTTCTAGATATTTAATATAAGAGTAAAAGTGGATATGATTTAAAGAGCGTTTTGACATTCATACCACAAAGTGCCTATGGGTTTTTGTCGATAATAAATATTAATAACGATAAATATTTTACTTACAATGCTGATTTCAGTTTTGTCTTCTGTTTTCTTTTGTTTTTTAAATCGAAAAAATTGCTTTGACAACAATTAGTTACAAGATTTATAAAGTGTTCTCACACAATGTTTTCGTTGAGAAAGAAGACACACTATAAAACAACAACAGACGACAATTTATTCCCGCATTCTAAGGATTATAACTACATGTATGTTGTTTTTATCGATACATGTAAACATGTTAATAACTATATACCTTTACTTACAATACTGAATTAAGTTGTGTCGTCTGTTTTTTCAGATGTTTTTTTTCTTCATCGAAACATGCTTTGACACCACTTTACAAGGATTCTAATTTGTTGTCAAACCATGTTTTCATTGAGAAGGAAGACACAATATAAATCAACAACAGACGACAAGTTATGTTGCCGGAATTATAAGGGCTAAAACTACGTATATGTTGTTTTGTCTATCGATACTAAATATTTATTAAAAGTGTCTATGTTCTTTTGCAAAAAATAATGCAAACATTTTGAAGAGTGTTTTAAAGTCGATGTGCCTCAGAGGATGGCTCTGGTATACACCCAATATGCGGTGTAAACAAATACAATGCATTCTATTTATGTAGCCTATTTCACAAACATTGCAAAGTATACTTTCCTAGCAAAGTATACTTTGAGGGAGAAATTTTAAATTTTAGGATAAATTTATTATTTTTTATTATACTGAATTTATTACATTATCACAGCCAATTTGGCTGTGATAATGTAATAAATTCAGTATAATAATTCTGCATACGTTTAATCATTAAAAATATGCAGTGGTTATGTCTATATGAAATAATGCATTTTGGGAAAAATAAATGATTACTCCCTCAAAGTATACTTTGCTAGATAAGTATACTTCGAAATGTTGATGAAATAGGCTACTGGTATACACCCAATATGCAGTGTGGGTTTTACGGAGCCCCGCAGGGGACGTAGAATTATTTTTTTTATTAATTCGTTCCCACGAAATAACAATTGGTTCCCACGAAATAACAATTCATTCCCTCAAATTTAACAATTCGTTCCCACAAATTAAAAATTAGTTCCCACGAATTAACAATTCGTTCTGTCAATTTAACAATTCGTTCCCACGAAATAACAAATTAACAATTCGTTCCACGAAATTAACAATTCGTTTTCCCTTCAATTAACAATTCGGCCGCATGAACTAACAATTCGTTTTATTCCCACGAATAACATTCGTCCCCGCCCGTAATTAACAATTCGTTACCCTCAATTTAACAATTCGTTCCCATGAACTATCAATTCGTTCCCACGAATTAACAATTCGTTCCCACGAAAAAACAATTCGTTCCCACGGGAACGATTTGTTATATCGTGGGAACGAATTGTACATGTATGTCCAAAATTGTTGACGCCTACTACGTGTACTACTACGACGCGCCGCCTAACCTGGAATTATGGCCGTCATTTCTAACTTTCCACTAACGTTGGTGAGACAAAAATTGCGTACCAACAAAAGGCGGTTGTAAATGCAAGCAAATATAGTGTATTTGCGTATAATTTCAGCACAAAAATATTTACACAATTCCCTAACATTTGATTGGCCCGTAGCAAGTCTCTGTCCAAAATCTATATCCCAGTAAACTCCCACGCCGAACTACTTTCCGTAACCTTGAGGCGCAGTTAAAATAGTTCTTAAGAAAACGGAAAATAAACACATTTTCTTGATGAATTTATTTCAAATGCTGGAATTATAAGGAATGAAGGCCTTCGTGCAGTATTATTCCCGCGACTTTTCCAAGTTTATACCCCGATAAATTCCACAAAAAGGCCATTCTTTCCTACAATGTACTGACGGTATCTGTCAGGGGCCATACAATAAAGTGAATGGTGCCTGGTATGATGATGATAAATCACAGTATCAAGTATGTTGAAAATATCTTAGAAATGTTAGAATTGTGGTACATACCAGGGGCCCGTTTCACTAAACTTCGTGCGACTAAAATGTTCGTAAGTACAAATTTAGGATCGTCTCGAAATTTCAATTGATGGATTTACATTTATTGAGCATAGGCTGCATATGCAGCCTATGCTCAATAAATGTAAATCCAATAATTGTTTACAAAAAAACATTGTTAATACCATGTAATATGCAATTTAGAGACTATCATAATTTTGCACTTACGAATATTTTAGTCGTAAGAAGTTTAGTGAAACGGCCCCAGGTAGTCCGTATGTAACCAATATCTATATTTCTGGCTCAGTACATAAGTAATGCAATGCAATAACAAACACACCAAATAAAACTATTTCTCGCACATATTTAATCGGGTTGAATTCTGTTCATACTTACACATATACCGCACAACGTACATCCTGGTATCATGTCACACTGTTTGCTAGAGGTTGTTGCAAGAACCGTGAACGGTGTGTACACTTATCAGAAGGCACAAATGTGTTTACTTCGTGGCTGAAACGTCACTGATCGCAATGCAGCGTCAATATGCGCAATGTTGGCAGATAACTACCAAAATCAAAGCGATTATCTGCCACAATTGCGCATATTGACGCTGTCTATGTTCAACAAATGTTATACTTCTCACACTTCTTACAATTGGGTTGCATTTAATGACTTGAAACATAATCAATTCTGAAAGCAACTTTTTCAATATTATTAACATAAACACATTTAGGCTGTGCATATCGGCTGAGGCCCAATTTATACATATTTATACCAGATTATGACATGCATCATTTGATACTTATTTTAAATAACATTTTAAGCACATATTTTACACATATACTGAATTAAGTATGTATTTGGAATTTATCAGGTAACCTGCCCTGTATTGACCGAATACGTACTGACTGATAACATATTGTTGTATCAGGCATTGACCTGATATCAACATCCGGGTTACAACAAAGTGAAAACTGACGTTCCATTGGTCGGATGACGTCACGTGACGTTACCGAATACCGTCAGTGTAATGACGCAACGTAAACAATTCCGCGTTCTGTCCATAGATAACGACGTCATCTGTGGTCATTTTCGAGCATAAAACGTTACCTGATAAATAGAATACCAGGCTAGTGTATTTTGATATCAAGTTTATCAGGCTCGGCTCGGAAACGGTAGGAATTCCTACGCGTTTCCTAGCCTCGCCTGATAAACATGATATCGAAAGACACTAGCCTGGTATTCTCTATATATGTATACAACAATTAACAAGAAGACAATGTATTCAATGAATTTGAAATAAATAAAGGTAAGCTCATAGTCATAATGTCTTTCAATGCAAATGGGGTGGGTGGGGTAATTTTGCATTTTCAATTGTAGTACGAAGTCTGAAATGATTTTGGGTAAAATATAGTGTACTATGTTTGCAAATAGTATGAACAGGATTTGATAAATATATCGCTAGATATATATTTATACATACGTATAGCCAGTTCTCATTAACTTGAAGTAACATAATTTATATATTTCTGCATGTTTTTGCAAATCTATCCAATATATGGCTGAACAATTGTTTTAATATGCACACACGTGTATATGGAATATTATTCCTGACGATTTGACCCATTTATCTCAGAGTATATAATGTGTAGATTCTTTATTTATTCCATCAACACAGTGCGTATGTGCCGTGAAAGACGGTACCGTGAAACATTTTTGATATCCTGTCAATACGACCTAATCACTGCGTATGAATATGTGCGGTGACAGGGGTCATTTTGTTTTGCATTTTTCAGCCATTTGTAGGTGTTGACGGACAAATAGAATAGTAGGTTTGTGCCGTGAATGGGAAAAATATCTGGCGCGGCACGGAAACGGGATGTGCTCGGCAGAACCTCGCACATCCCGTTTCCTAATCCTTGCGAGATATGTTTCCCATTCACGGCACTAACCTACTATTCTCTATTTATTCCTGACGATTTGACACCAAAATGACCCATTTATCTCAGAGTATTTAATTAATATATCTTCAATCGGAAATGGACGAACATCATCTTTTCAAAATTGTGTCACAATATGGTAAAACTTGATAATATCAAGGGTTATAACATGTAATATAGTATTAACTGTATTGTAATATAAGATTAACTGTATTGTAATATAGGATTAACTGTATTGTAATATAGGATTAACTGTATTGTAATTTTGAAATTTGCGGCGTATATCAGAAAATGATAGGTCAGAAAATCTGTTTAATGGCGACGCGCTAGTGGAGCCATTAAACATTTTTTCCGACCTATCATTTCCTGATATACGCCGCAAATTTCAAAATTACAATGCAGTTAACCTATTTCTAATTCACTCCTTTACTATTTTGCAAACTTTATCGTGTTTAGTTGAACATAAAACTTAGTATTGGCGTAGGAATACTTATTGAAATAATTTGCGACTGTTCATCAACAATGATATACCTGTAATGTATGACCATCAGTCAATCAGATTGCGTGATATTTATAGAGTGCATTAGAAAGGCGCGGCACGGAAACGGGATGTGCTCGGCAGAGCCTCGCCCATCCCGTTTCCTAAGTCTTGCCAGATATTTGTTCTCATTCACGGCACTAACCTACTATTCTCTATAAGTAGAATGCTTGCACATTGTCATATTCTTAAAGTGTAAATAATGCAAGTTCTTCTTTTATTACTGTATATCCCTCTTACGCCCGTTGGCATGTCTACTGTTAATCGGTTCATTTCAAATCAGATTTGGGATGATAGTGATGTGTTAAGTATGTTCATAAGACAATGCCTTTGTTTCGATGTTCGTGTGATTTATCTCAAATTGAAGAAAGCATAATATGGTTTATCCCGTCAACACTGTGCGTATGTGCCGTGAAACACGGTGCCGTGAAACATATTTGATATCCTGTCAATACGATTTGGAGATGCGGCTGGAGTTATTTTTTTTGCATTTTAAAGCAATTTGTAATATTGACGGGATACATATAATAGTAGGTTAGTGCCGTGAATGGGAAAAAATATCTGGCGCGGCTCGGAAACGGGATGTGCTCGGCTGAGCGTCGCCCATTCCGTTTCCTAAGCCTTGCCAGATATTTATTTCCATTCACGGCACTAACCTTCTATTCTCCATTTCTGTGCTGTCACGATTAGCGGTATCTATACAATGCTGGACGCAAGACAGGAATCTACGGAAACCCGCAGGGAACATGGATTTCTTTTTATTAATTCGTTCCCTCGAAATAGCAATTCGTTCCCGCAATATTTTCGTTCCCTCAATTTAACAATTCGTTCCCTCGGAAGAACAATTCGTTCCCACGATATAACAATTTGTTCCCACGAATTAACAATTCGTTCCCGTGGGAACGAATTGTTATTTCGTGGGAACAAATTGTTAATTTGAGGGAACGAATTGTTAATTCGTGGGAACGAATCCTTAAATTAAGGGAACGAATTGTTATTTCGTGGGAACGAATTAATAAAAAAGAAGAATTGTACGTCCCTTGCGGAGCTCCGTAGGAATCGGCCTATAGCGGTTGTCGTTGCCATTGATTGTTTTATTCAGGATACGCGCAATGACAAGGGCAACTTTGCCGGTTGATTGCTGTTTTGTTCTTGTGTTTATTCTTGACAGGAAAAACTAATAGAAAACTGTATTAATTTGATGCGAATGTGTGGCTCATTCATATGGCCACAAGAGACCCGTGTCACAAAAGTGTTGTAGCATAGCAGTTATTTTCCGATCCTGTGAAATGTGTCGATTGGGACGCAGCAGTTCTGTCACACCATGGGTTGATTGTGTTTATCGATACATCCAGTATACAGGCCTACTCATTCATATGTATGTGTGGATATATGATCCGGTGTGTGTATGCATTTAGCTCCATATTATGCAACAAGTACAGTAATACGTATGCAAAATGACGTATGTCTTACAGTGGGGTCAGCGTGTAAGTGCACACACGAACGAACACGACAGGTTGGTTCCAACCTGTCGTGTTCGTTCGTGTGTGCACTTACACGCTGACCCCACTGTAAGACATACGTCATTTTGCATACGTATTACTTTTATGCTGACCCCACTGTACATGTATGTCTTCTTATATGTGTTAGAAACCGTGTACATTTGTTGATTGTGGATCATATATATATTTCAGAGAAACCAAAGCTATGGTCTATGACGCCGCTTTGTTAATCACTGTACATCACTCCCCTGACGCCCTGATATGAATGAGGCAGCCTACGTCATGGTGACGAGCGCGCGCAGACCCGAAATGACGAATGTCTCGGACTCGCCCGTGCCAAACGCGACCGCGGCGGAGTCCGTCAACAACCTGTTTCTGTTCGCAACGACGTATGCCCGTTTTCATGGATACGTGAGCATATGTGTTTGCGTGTTCGGGATTATCACAAACCTTTTCAACATTTCTGGTAAGACTTAGTCTTAACATGGTTTTGTGGATGTAACTGAAGAAATGGGGTTTATTTATGGCCAGTGTAACTCCTCATCAAATTGCAGACTCATGTAGCCTGCTACCGATATGTAGTGTGTGTTAGAAGCATAGCGGGTGTTTCCCTGAGGGAATTGCGAACGATGCAGATCCTGGTCAGACAGGCTGATCTGGGTCTTCATGGATCGCAAAACACATAAGCCCCTTTTCTCCCGTCACCGCCTCATATACAGACGGTCAGAAAGTACATGTACTCATACTCATTCTTATGGAAGCGTCCTGGTGCCAATGATAAAATATATTTATCTCCTAATTAGGAGATACTATCTCCTAAGTAGGACTTAATATCTCATAATTAGGACTTATATCTCATAATTAGGTGTTAGTATCTCCTAAACATTTTTTAGCATTGACACAGATAGTAAGTCCTAATCAGAAGTCCTAATTAGGAGATACTAAGTCCTAATTATGAGATACTAAGTCCCAATTAGGAGATACTAAGTCCTAATTATGAGATACTATCTCATACATGTAATTAGGGGATAAGTCCTAGGAGCTAGTATCTCCTAATTAGGAGATAACAAATAGTTTAGCATTGGCACTAGGACGCTTCCATACATTCTCATGTATCGCTAACCCGAATGCGTTGGTAACTCCCCACTACGTCCAACATACAGGGGGCCGTTTCACTAAACTTCCTACGACTAAAATGTTCGTAAGTGTAAAAGTATGATAGTCTGTAAATGTCACATTAACAATGTGTTCTTGTAAATAATTATTGGATTTACATTTATTGAGCATAGGCTGCATATGCAGCCTATGCTCAATAAATGTAAATCAATAAATTGACATTTACAGACGATCTTAAATTTGAACTTACGAACATTTTAGTCGTAAGAAGTTTAGTGAAACGGGCCCCGGATGTTTGTTGTAGGTGAGGGTCGGAATTTCCGGCCAGAGTCTCGTAAATTGATATCAAAATAATCAGGTCGGAAACGATAGGAATTCCAAAATAAGGCAAGTCTAGCCGATCCTGATAAACTTGATATCACCAAACACTATCTAGCCCGGTATTTTATTTATGTGTCGCACTGTGTTACAAGTATAATGAACACGCCAATGCGAAGTGTGTTCGTGCGAGTCACATATTTCCGAACTCTGAAAATCAAACTGGTAGATTTTCAAAAGCGTAGCGCAATATGGTTGATAAAACTAATTACGGAGCTGGTGATATATCGAAATGCTGGCTGAGAACAAATGACAAAATAGTTAGCTCCCTCTAAAAAATGCAATAACCAAAACCCAAAACCGGATTACAGAATAAATTGAAAGAATAATACTTCCTTATTGCATGGAATAATAATGTTTTATAAAATCCAGCATTGGATTTATATTATCAAATTACACACTGATTTCTCTAATACGGTGTATGTATACTTCTGGGGGCCGTTTCACTAAACTTCGTACGAGTAAAATGTTCGTATGTGCAAAATGATAGTCTGTAAATTGCACATTAAGACTGTTTTCTTGTAAACAATTATTGGATTTACATTCATTGAGCATAGGCTGCATGCATGAACGGACATTCCAGACGATCCTTCATTTGCACTTACGAACATTTTAGTTGTACGAAGTTTGGTGAAACGGCCCCCAGGTGCCCATGTCTTTAACTCCAACAATAACATTGTCCCATCTGATTTGATTTGACACCGGATTTGTGTTCAGCATAATATAATGCATTGACTGAAAGTAGTCATTACTTTTGCTTTATCGGCTTTGTCAGATTTCATTTTATGGGGCCCAGCCCCATACTGTATCATACTGTATCTTCGGAAACAATTGCTTCTTTTGCCTTTTACCTTTTGCACGTACTGTACCTGTCGTGTGTATGTAATATATGGGCTGCTACAGTGTACCACAGTTAACCCTTTGAACCCGAAAGCCAGCTATATCGGTTTATGCAAACAGTGCAGATCCAGATGAGCCGGCTCGTAACGAGCCGTCTCATCTGGATCTGCACTGTTTGAAAGTAATTTTCATATTTTTGAGAACAACAAATACCCCCTTTTTATAAATGGAATAGTCTAAAAATCATTTTGTGACGATTGCATTGGTTGCAAAATTAACATATCAAATTCCATTCCAGTTACTTAGGGGTGAAAGGGTTAATGACCGACCATATTGCAATTGCAACAATAAACACCTACAGTATCAGTAATCGAAAATAAATCTATACTTTCCAGCTACTTTGTCACTTTTCGATAACTCATTTTCAGTACGTTCTGTTTATAACGGTACTGTTTGCAAAATGCATTACAGTTACTAGTTTTCCTACATGCCAACGAAACACAATTCCAATCCATATACATTTGCCAAATACAATGCTTTATTTGGATAATATGCAGCAAATGAACTTAATAGTGTGTTATTATATGTTATTACATTCAATTTTGCAGAATGAGTATCACCGTCCATCACTGCTTTGACGTTGAAATCTATTCATATTGTGTAGATCTCAATGCAAAATGAATACCTTTGAGATCTACACAATATGAATAGATTTCATAGCGCCATGTTGCATGGTACTTAATAAACCACCAACCCATTATTCCAACGTTTCTGATGAAACGTTGGAATAGTGGGTTGATGGTTTATTACGAATAATAAGGTGGAACCTCTATAAACCGAACACCCTGGGAGGTCCCCATGGTGTCCGGTTTAGAACGGTTCCATTGTAAGACAGACAGACAACTACTCCAGGACACGCGTGGGTGCTTTGCGTTCACGAACATACATAATCAGGGGAGATAAATGATAATGAACCCGATTATAATTAAGTAGAACTAACTTTTATTTGTGTCCGGTTTAGAGGTGTTCGACTGTATAACTTTTAATTTTCCTACGGATTTCATAGTTTTTGGTCATATGTGGCTGAGACTGGAGAAATGGGTAGTACGGCTTTTTAGTGCAGGGGCAAATGTAATTGTATGTGGAACATTCCGGCACCTCATGTTAATTTTTGGCACCTGGTAGTTTCGTAACCCCAATGCCCTAAGGTTTCCAAACAATCCGGGTGCCATTTTTTTCATACACTTTCAAGGTCATTTAAAGGTCATACAATGGTCACCGTAACCCAATGTCGCCCTGATATCATAAAAGGTTCTGTCACACATAATTGGTCACATTTAAAGTACGAAATATGTTCCTCTTATATATCGCTATAAAAATAGATTCGTTTTAACAATATTACTGGTCGCCTGTTTGGGGTTAAAGGTCATATTCAAGGTCATTTTCTCAAAAATAGTAAATAATTGCCTCTATCACGCCATAATGAACAGTTGTAATGATCATGGTGGCTATACTAAGGTGTTGCATAGTCCTGGATAAATTATTTAACTTTTCAGAGCGATTTAGGTTTCATTTTATATTCTAAGGGTCAAGGTCAATGTCATTTTGGATCCCCAAAATACGCACAAAACCTTGAGAATGCCTTATCTTCGGCACAAACGATCCGATTTGAACGAGTTTGGTAATTATCTTATTTCTTTACATTGTTACGTATTGATTAATTAATGTCTCGGAGTGATTGGGGTTAAATTTATAGTACGAGGGCCAAGGTCAATGTCATGTTTGACCTCCAATAATACGCATAATACATTGAAAATGCTATATTTAATGCACAAATGGTGAGGTTTTAATGAGTCTGGCGTTGTATCTAATGGGTTTTCATGGTCCTGAGTAAATGAATGAACTTTCCAGAGCGAAAGTGGTTCAAAATTATACTCTAAAGGTCATTTCAAGGTCATTGAACTTCATACATAAAGTCGAAAAAGTGTCAAAATTAGTTTTAATTTTAATTTTCGTATTTTATCCTACTTTTTGGGAGCGTATACCGCTAGTCGTAGAGTGCACTGGTGTGCGTGTTGAAGAATTCGATTACCGATATACGTTAGCTGTGCTTGGCATATTAATTACATTCATCGTTAGTTCCGGGCTCTTCGGCTCTCCTTTGGGTATCAATTACTATTTTTCAATATCCGGGTGGGTTATATGTCACCAGTATGAAGAAATAAGTATCGTTCAGTAAGTTTAATCGTCATCACTATCTGACTCGATATCAGGTACTGTTGGATGACATGTGTTTTCGTTTAGACTACATTTGCAAAGTTCTGTACACACAAGACTAGCTTTATGGCATGTACACCTTACTGTCGAACACTGACTTATTTGATAACTACAGCGTACAAGTTCTAGTACTGCTTTTGGAGCGGGCTCCATTGTAGTAACAACGGGTACATATGTGTCATTTTGCACCATCCATCCGAATTCAGTTGGTGTGGGGTAATTTGGTTTAGCATCATCAGAGTGAGCCCATACCAGTGACTGATATGCAGCACAGAGGGTGTGCTGGAGCAGCGCGCCTCTTGTGGGTGGAAGCCTATCAGATTCCGCCTGTGACATTTTAAATAATTCCCATCGGAGATCAGCCAACTCTGTGGCATGAGAACCTTTCTGTCTATACATGTCACAGACAAATTTTTCTAGCGCGTTTACAGTGTTGTCATCTACTTTGTCCGATTTGCCAAGCTCTGCAAATGCGTTTGTAATGCGAGCTGGCTGTTTCTGTAAGGTGTTCCAGCACGTGACTTTGCCTTTGCCTTGAAACCGCCCACACGTGTCGCACCCAGTGAATACGCGAAACCCGGGCAGAGCAGCAGCTATAGCTGGACCTTCGCTTTGTTACAATTCTGGGATCTTTCCCCAACATCCGTGATTGCGAAACAGCTAATACGAACACATCCGTATCAGGAGACACTATGTCAACATCACACCCTCGTTTTACAGCTTCCAGAGCATGTACTATCAATATATTATCGGCTTCTTCATGGGTCGATGATAGATGCTCTACATCAAGTTTGTTTCATTGGGCACCTTGGCTGGTTGACACAACTACTGGGGTTAAGGAGTCGTTACAACTGTCCAGAAGCTTATCCGCAAGATAAAGCGTCAGACCATGCTTTGTCTTTGTATTCAACATGAACTTAACAAATGATGACCGTATGGGTGTTACATCTTTGCACACATGAAATTGTTCTCGTTCTCCCTTGCTGCGCCTATCTCTGGTATTTGTCTTCAAAGATGTGTCTACATCATAATGGTCAAATATGATGTGCTTCATCATACTTTTTTATCATATGATTTGTGCGATTCACAAATTAATTTGCAAACTGTTCGCATGTCTTGACTGGTTTAGCGCTCAGTGATGGATGCACCCTGGCCGCAAATTAAAAAAAAAACACAAAAAAACACAAACAAACTTTAACATTAAAAACTTTAACGCAAGTGTCTATTTTTAGAAATTGTGACCTTGACCTTGGGTGGACGAAGCCCATATCCAGTGGGTGTCGTCAATATCAATGCACATGTGAAGAACGGTAAGGATCGGACATACACAACTTAAGATATAGGTTCGGACAGACAGACACAGACGGACAGGATGACGACTATGTGCCCCCGAAATAATACAATGACACCATTGACACCGCAATCATTCAAATAGGACAATTAGTAACGGTGATATGGCATTTTCAAGGGTTTCTGCGGATTTTGACGGTTCACAATGAAATTGACCTTGAGCCCTAGCGTACAACCTTCAACTTCAATGGCTCTGAAAAGTTCACGAATCGATCCGTGGTCATAGATAACTATATGATAGACACCAATATCATTAAAATGTGTTCATTATGGCATATGATAGGCAATGTTTTACTTTATAATACCGGATATGACCTTGAACTTGACCTTTACGCACGAATACTCACCAAGTATTATTGTTAAAACATGTCTATATCTATAGTGGCATACATTAAGATCATATTATGGGCTTTATATGTGATGATTTCTGGATGGTAGAGCATTATATCACACCAAGGCGAGATAGGGTCACGGTGACCCTTGAATGACCTTTAAATGACCTTGAAAGTGGATTTAAAAAATGGCACCCGGATTTTTCGGAAAGTTGAGAACCCAAAGACTACGAATCCACCGAGAAACAAAAATTAACACGAGGTGCCGGATTGTTACCAATTGCCCCTGCACTATTTACCACCAGTGTAGATCCAGATCAGCATGTGCATCCGCATACGGCATATATTGTCTTCATAAAGTGTTTTTAAAAAAGTAGCTATGATACCTTCTGTTGCAATTAGTGGTGGGTTTGGCTGATATATTCCTACCGTCTAATTTGCTGCAGACGAATTTTTGGCTATTAAGGATCTGCGGGAGGAATACAAAACGAAAATAATAATTGAAATTGACTCCGAAAACTGGTTAGATAGCTTGGAAATAATGTAACTAAGAAAACAAAAGTTAGATTTTGAAAATCGGTCCACAAATATTTTAAAAAAAATCTATCGTTAGCCCCTAAGTTAAATTCCCATAGGAAAATCGTTTTTTCGCAATAAAATAAATACTTGATGGAAATACATCAACAAATCTTTTTCCGGAGCGTGACTTTTTTATTATTGATGAGAAGGTAGTTACATTAAATATTTTTTAGATTTAAAGCGACTCCACTCCAGATGAGGGGTAAAAGGGATACTATTTTAAATAAATAAGTACCTAATGATGTAACTATTGCGACAGGTTTAAAAATTATAAGTGGCCAGTATAGATATTTATTTATTTAATATTAATTAATTTGTTGGGAGTGGCGCGCGTTACTCCCATTTATTTTTATAATTCGCGCTATACTGATATTGCCCGTCACGTGGTATCATGCACATGCGCAGTTGACTGTCTTGACCCCAAATTGTGTGTTTTGAGACGGTCCCTCGGAAGAAAATTGCCGATGCGATAGCACGTCCGTTACAAAATACATACTTTCTACATATTTAAACAACATCTGTGGTCTGCCCTAGGTAAAAGTAAGTTATTTGGAAATGTATTGATGTTGAAACACATTCGTTTCATATAGAACGCCTGTGTATAACGCTAATATGTATCGACTTACCTCAGAGTCGGACATTGTTGTTGATATAGCTGGACGCGATGTGCGCATGCCCGGAAGTATGATTTGTGGGCCATTTGTGTCACGTGGGATTACGTACGGCAAGCAGGTCGTAAGTAAAAATAGAATTGGAAACGGAAAAGCCCTTTCGTATAGGGACGTATAAAGTACGATTTAACGCGAATATAACATCCACCAACCGAAAATGAGCTCGCAATGTGTAGATATATAGCAAATGCAGGTAAACATCGCGTGAAAAAAATACAGTACACTGTAATCCCATCTGGAGTGGAGCCGCTTTAATGTGTTTAATTGCCAAAAGTTCGTCGGCAAAACGTGGAACAGACAGTAGATTGACTGGTTTAATGTGCGTATTTGCACGGATATCTGTGCGAGCTGCACGACGCTCACATTATGTATTATACTATCTACTTTATGCTACTTCCGTTTGCAATTAATTTATAAAGCACTACATTAAGCATTAGGCGGCGCTTTTCTTCTGCTTCCGGTAGGCTACATATAATATATTACGTAGAACATTACGTGCAATAAAGCGCTTTTAAATGTACATGCCTACTTAGTAGGAACAAACTGTTCTTTATAGGAATGAAATAAGTGTATAATTGTGTCACTATTCCACGAGTTCTAAAGATTACGTGTGCCCGCTATACAGATATAATCATTTAGTAATATTTATATTACTGATAGTGACGCGTGGTGGTATCAGGCCGTTTTCATATGCAAATGAGGCATGATATTTTTTAATTATTTATACAAATTAAATGCCTGAAAAAAATATTAATTTCGTCAAATTATAAAGTATGATCATTGCAT
Organism: Conchocele bisecta; assembly: GCA_029237695.1. Classification (NCBI taxonomy): domain Eukaryota; kingdom Metazoa; phylum Mollusca; class Bivalvia; order Lucinida; family Thyasiridae; genus Conchocele; species Conchocele bisecta. The sequence continues at coordinate 23,745,295 of CM055279.1, read as the reverse complement.
ATCAAAATATAAATACAGAGAATAATTAAAAATATAAATACAGAGAATAATTAGTAATGTCCGTTAACATTTTAAGGAAATACGGTTATCGCCCCTGATATCAGTGTGGATATCTACCTCTGATATAAAATGTATAATAATGCCAATCATTACGTGGGGAAATGGTGAATGAGTGTTTATTTTGCCATGAAATGTCTCTGATGATGTCTCTGATATAAAGAACATGTTGTGCCTACTGAGTGGGCATGTACCTTTAACTCTTCGATGTCTCCATTGTTCGTCGGCGGTAAAACAAAACAAAACCAGGATTGGCACGGAGATAACCCATACAGCCCTTAAATGAGACACGCCATGTGATTTTGTACCTTCGGACATCTGAGTAATTTCATGAAATACATTTACAAAAAAATACAATATCTTCCGTGAATGGCGTCAAAAGTTGACAAAATTTCCAAAGTACATGCGGAATTATATTCCGTATGTAATTTGAAAATATTGTCAACTTTTGACGCCATTCACGGAAAATATTGTATTTTTTTTGCTGAAATGAATGAAATTACTCAGATGTCCGAAGGTACAACATCACATGGCGTGTCTCATTTAAGAGCTGTATGGTTTATCTCCGTGCCAAACCTGGTTTTGTTTTGTTTTACCGCCGACGAACAACGGAGACGTAATTTCATGAAATACATTTACAAAAAATAAATACAATATTTTCCGTGAATGGCGTCAAAAGCTGACAAAATATTCAAAGTACATGTGGAATTATATTCCGCATGTACTTTGAAAATTTTGTCAGCTTTTGACACCATTCACGGAAGATATTGTATTTTTTTGTAAATGTATTTCATGAAATTACTCAGTTCTACTCTGCAAAATTAATGTCGTCAGCTTTTTACTTTATTTATGAAAAATATTGTAAATTTTGTAAACGTATTTAATGAAATTACGCAGATGATCGAATGTATTTACTCGCATGGCGTGTCTCAAATGCAAAAAAATGTTCCTTATTACGTGTGTAGCTGGCAGAATATCGTGGAAACGTGGAATTATTCCAAATAAAATGGCACATATGGAGGCGTAAAGGCGATCCTTAATGTGGGAGGCAACTGACAAAATATTCTGGAGAAATACCTGGAGAAAACCCACTTGTCCAGTCTGGCGACCACCATACCATCTGTTATACTGTACCGGTCCTAGATCGAACCCGGGCTGCATTGGATGTTGCTAAATATAATTTTCTTGTGAAAATGTGTGATTTTCCATATAAATAAGTGTTTTATTATGTCCATGTCCTATAATAAACTTCGGCGATGTGGTAGATGTAATGATTCATGTTGTTCTAGAATTGAGAACATTATCATTTTTCGACTGGAAAAACAATTTAAAATAGTTTGTACACACGCACATAGCATCGTGTCGAGTGGATGATTTTGCTGAACATTATTCAGCAAAATCATACACTCGACATTGGGTAAATGATATCAGTGTAGCCCCTAGCACATTTGTCAAACGTACAACTTGGCGTAGTGTAGCCACTGTAGTTACATGCTCGAATTGACATCCAATCTGCATACCAAATAGACAAATACATGTAGAATGTTATAAGCAAATGTAATCTGTAAGAAATAGGACAACCACCAGCCTGTCTGGATACAGAATAAATAGAGAATAGTAGGTTAGTGCCGTGAATGGGAAACAAATATCTGGCAAGGCTTAGGAAACGGGATGGGCGAGGCTCTGCCGAGCACATCCCGTTTCCGTGCCGCGCCAGATATTTTTCCCATTCACGGCACTAACCTACGATTCTATTTATCCCGTCAACACCTACGAATGGCTGTAAAATACAAAAATAATACGCAGTGATTAGGTCGTATTGATAGGATATCAAAAATGTTTCACGGCACCGTGTTTCACGGCACATAAGCACTGTGTTGACGAGATAAATGTCTCTCGACAGCCAAGTCATGTATTTCCACTGACTAACTCGGGCTGCGCACTCGTTAACTTAGTCAACCGATTTACTGTCTGTTTCACGAAACCTGCCCAAATGTTACGGCCATATTAACAATGCAAAAACTATATTTTTTTTCTCGATAATATTAAATTTTATCAAGATTTAAGAATGATTCTTCCTTTTATTTCGTGAAATTTGGTCAAATATTGATTTTATTACGAAAATTAAGTTCTCTATGGGAATTTAACAGGGGAACAAAAGAAGTGGAGAACCTGGAAGAGGAGACGAAAAACGAAAAATTGATTCTGAAATCTAACTGGATAGCTTGTAAATGATCTTATTAAGAAAACAAAAGTTATATTTTGAAAATCGGTTCACTCTGTGAAGATGTATATGGGGATTTAACATGTGGAAGTTGTTTTTTAGCAGTAAAATCAATATTGCACCAAATTTCACGAAATAAAAAGTAGGCTCATTATTAAATGTTGCTATAATTTAATAGTATCGAACAAATATATTGTTTTTTCATCATTCATATAGCCGTAAAAATTGGGCTGGTTTAGTGAAACAGACAGTACGTGTTTTGGCTGTCTCGTAAAATATATTATGTATCCAATAAAAGCTGGTGGATTTTCTCTATGTACAGTGGGGTCAGCGTGTAAGTGCACACACGAACGAACACGACAGCCCTCATTACAGGAATAAAGGACAATTTCGCACAAAACACATGAAACATGAACACATGTAAGTAACTGGCTGAATATTGTTATTAATCCTTTCACCCCTAAGTAACTGAATGGGCTGCGATATGTTCGTTTTGCAACCAATCCAATCATCGCAAAATGATGTTCAGACTATTCCATTTATAAAAAGGGGGTATTTGTTTTTCTCAAAAATATGAAAATTACTTTCAAACAGTGCAGATCCTGATGAGACGGCTCGTTACGAGCCGGCTCAACTGGATCTGCACTGTTTTCATAAACCTATATAGCGGGCTTTCGGGTTCAAAGGGTTAAGGCAATATAACAGGAACATTGGTTCTTGTTTTACGCGATCCCGGAAAGTAAAGACATGTTATTTGTCTCGCTATTTTGAGACAGGTCTCGTATGTCTTCGTATTATTGCATTTTTATATCATTTGAAATTTCGACTCAATACAAACGTTCAACTGTTGTGTATGGTAGCATATACTTGCCATCGAGATGTTGAGATATTGACATAATTTATTGCAACATGTCGACTTAAATATTACAACATGTCGATATAACGTGAAAGTATGTCGACATGTTTAGATAAATAATGTCGACATGTTGAAATAAAATATCACATTATGTCGACATGTTGTGTTAAATTATTACGCTATGTCGTCATGTTGTGTTAGATTATCACTTTGTGTCAACTCGTCACGATAACTTATCATATTATGTCGACATGTTGAGATAAAATATTACGATATGTCGATATGTTGAGATAAAATATCCCCGTAAGTCGACATATTGTGCTAACATATCACATTACGTCGACATGTTGTGTTAGACTATCACGGTATACCGATTTGTGATAACTTATGATATCACGTTATGTCGACATGTTGTGTTAGACTATCATGGTATGCCGACTTGTGATCACGTTATGTCGACATAATTTGTCACTATATGCTAACATAGTTCCACGTATGTCGACATTTCGTGATATTTAAGTCGTCATGTTGCGATAAATTGTGCCAACATCTCGACATCTCGATGGCAAATATATGCCACCATAGTTCTGGCATTTGTTTATGTCCTTGTATGAACGGTTGCCATTCGTCCGGAAGTGGCTACATGCGGCTAATGAAAATGCTCGTATTAGAACATGCCATTGTTTTTCTCTGTTAAGCGTCCACCTGGATAGCCGAAACCTACTTACATATCCGGTAAAAACAAACAAGGGTTTGAAAAAAAAAAAATTCACTGTAAATTTATGTTAAAAACTTTCTCAACCCTTTGCAGTGTGCAAAGGGTTGATGAAGTTTTTAACATAAATTTAAATTGCCTCTAAATCATAAGAAAATACTTTTATTAAACGTATTAAGTGTAATTCATAGAACCACTCTCAAAACCTACCCGCACGCGGACGCTTAACATATGAAGAACTAGTTATGGCCTTATCATGTACACAGGTTGAAGCTGGAAGTAATAGTTCTCATGTTTTACTGTGGGAATGCCATTTATTTCGTACACGTTTCCATTTATTAATTGACAGTTAATGTATTTGTAATGAAAATGTTAAACAAATGCATTGGATATTAAATTTCTTCCAATTTCCGGCAGGATCTGTGAAATACACGATGAAAAGTTATTTCAGCACAAGCCGGAAGCTCGATAACAGAATGGATCGCACCGGATTCACGTGGAAATTAGAGTTAAATTATGACGTCATTTCTAATACTCACTGGTGCTCTGGAATACTCGCTTGAAATCGGTTCCCTAACAAAATTCCAATCAGCTATATTTACTACCAGAGCTCCAGATAAGCTGCGTATTTGCGTAAATACCCAATTAAAATTGCCAAAAACCCAATTGAAATCAGAAGTATTCTTATTTCCCATGAAAACACATATTGGTATTTCATTAGAATTGTCTCCAAGGAGACACTTCTAATGAAATGCCAAGACTTGTTTTCATTTCGAAGCAAACTATTAAATAATTTATGTCTTTTGATGTGTAAACAGTAGTGTAATTTTATTTTATGCAATTAAAATTTTGAAATACCCAATTGCTTCGGAAATGATGGGGTGACAATACTCAATTACTAATTCCTTATCTGGAGCGCTGTACAGCTATCGTATAAACGCATTATTCGTCTAGTAACCAGCGCAAATTTCTTGCACCGGTTACTAGACGAACAATTCGTTTATGCAGTATCTTCTGCATGTAGCTGAATGGGAATTCGTCAATAATCCGGCGCCTCTTTCGACGTGAAATATTTTACGCCGGCGCGGAATGCAGCACTAGCGATACTGGGTGCCTGCTACATAGAGAATAGTAGGTTCGTGCCGTGAATGGGAAAAAATATCCGGCAAGGCTCAAGAATTTCTTTATTTCTCATCAGAAGTATATGTTGTGACCACGACCACTCATTTGAACCGTCTCGCCGAGACGGTTCAAATGAGTGGTCACAACATATACTTTGGTTTCAGAAATAAGGAAAATAGATAGAGAATAGTAGGTTAGGTGCCGTGAATGGGAAAAAATATCCGGCAAGGCTCAAGAATTTCTTTATTTCTCACCAGAAGTATATGTTGTGACCACTCATTTGAACCGTCTCGCCGAGACGGTTCAAACGAGTGGTCACAACATATACTTTGGTTCAGAAATAAGGAAAATAGATAGAGAATAGTAGGTTAGTGCCGTGAATGGGAAAAAATATCCGGCAAGGCTCAAGAATTTCTTTATTTCTCATCAGAAGTATATGTTGTGACCACTCATTTGAACCGTCTCGCTGAGACGGTTCAAATGAGTACCACTCATTTGAACCGTCTCGCTGAGACGGTTCAAATGAGTGGTCACAACATATACTTTGGTTCAGAAATAAGGAAAATAGATAGAGAATAGTAGGTTAGTGCCGTGAATGGGAAAACATATCTGGCAAGGCTGAGGAAACGGGATGGGCGAGGCTCTGCCGGGCATATCCCGTTTCTGTGCCGCGCCAGATGTTTTCCCATTCACGGCACTAACCTACTATTCTATTTATCCCGTCAACACCTACAAATGGCAGTAAAATGCAAAAAATAGTATTGACTGGATATCAAAAATGTTTCACGGCAACGTGTTTCACGGCACATACGCACTGTGTTGACGGGATAAAAGACAAACTGAGCATGTTCTCAACTTTTGTACTCGAAATCTGACAGTTGGATAACGGGAGACTGAGCACAACACAAACTCAACCAATACAACATTGATATCCTTGTTTAGATTAACTATTATGATGCGGGAAATTGTCTTCTTCCAAAATAAAAAACATGGTTTGAAAGCAGTTTAGAATTTGATCCATTTGAAATTATTCTCAGGTGTTGCCAAACCATGTTTTGACGAGAGGAAAAAAGGAAATCAGCATTAATACCGTACGGGTCAAAGGTACATGCCCACTCAGTAGGCACAAACTGTTCGTTCTATCAGAGACACCGTCTGAAAGATTTTCTGGCAACATAAACATTCTTTCACCATTACTCCACGTGTTGATTGGTATTATTATACATTTTATATCAGACGTACATTTCCAAACGGATATCAGGGGTGATAACCGTGTTTCCTTAAAATGTTAACGGACATTTCATTCTTTTTTAATGTGCAATGATCATACTTTATAATCTGTCGAATATTTTTTTGTTCAGGTGACGCATTTAATTCGTATGAATAATTAAAACAATTCATGCATCATTTGCATATGAAATTAGCCTGATACCACCGTGAATCACTATCAGTATGGTGGAATAATGACACAAATATATATACACTTATTTATTTCCGATAAAGATCATTTTGTGCCTACTGAGTGAGCATGACTGATTACGAGCTCAAATGGTTTTACAATCATAGCCCCCGGTGTCGTCTGCATGCGTAACACTGTGCTGTACTTATGTGTTCAGAATATCAAACTAATACATGTATGTGGTTGTGACTGGAGAAATGGGGCTTATGGAATTTGCAACCAGTGTATATCCTGGTCACTGGCACAGTCTGATCAGGATCTACACGGCTCGCCATTCCATGAATGAAACACACGTCATGCTTCTAACAAGCAATATTCAGTGAAACCTCTCTAAACTGGACACCCTGGGAAGTTCCCGGGTTGTCCAGTTTAGAGATGTACCACTGCAAATCAGGGGACCGTTTCACTAAACTTCGTACGACTAAAATGTTCTTAAGTGTAAAATTATGATAGTTTGTAAATTTCACATTGACAGTGTTTTCTTGTACATGTAAACAATTACAGGATTTACATTTATTTGGCATAGGCTGCATATGCAGCCTATGCTCAATAAATGTAAATCCATCAATCGAAAATTCCAGTAAAATCCTAAATTTGCACTTACGAACATTTTAGTCTTACGAAGTTTAGTGAAACGGGACCCAGGCATTTGACCATTCTGTTTGACCAGGAGCTATACAAATCCCATAAGCCACATTTCTTCATTCAGTCACACATATACGGAGCCCCACATATGACGCAGAATTCTGTTTTATTAATTCGTTCCCAAGAAATAACAATTCGTTCCCTCATTTTAACAATTCGTTCCGTCGAATTAACAATTCGTTCCCACGATATAACAATTCGTTCCCTCGACTTTGAATAACAATTCGTACCCACGAAATGACAATTCGTTCCCTCAATTTAACAATTCGTTCCCTCGAATTAACAATTCGTTCCCACGATATACCAATTCGTTCACACTAATTAACAATTCTTTCCCGTGGGAACGAATTGTTATTTTGTGGGAACGAATTGTTAAATTGAGGGAACGAATTGTTAATTCTTGGGAACGAATTGATAAATTGAGGGAACGAATTGTTCTTTCGTGGGAAATAATTTTTATTTCGAGCGAACGAATTGTTAAATTGAGGGAACGAATTGTTATTTCGTGGGGACGAATTAATAAAAAAAAATAATTCTATGTCCCCTCCTGGTTTGACCAGGAGCTATATGAATCCCATAAGCCAAATTTCTTCATTCACAGTCACATATAGACCCATTATGTATTCAATTGTTGGTATAATTGTAATTCTTCTTTCCCCTACATTTCAGTGCTGACCAGACGACACATGCACACTCCTGTAAACCAAATCCTGACCTGGCTTGCCGTGTCCGACATCCTGACCATGTGCTCGTACGTTCCGTTTGCCGTTCATTTCTACTGTAACGGCCCAGACGGAAGTAGGTTCAGTGAATGGAGCAGCCGCTCGTGGATGACGTTTATGCTGTTCCATGTAAACCTGACGTCAACGACGCATACTATATCAATATGGATGTGTGTGTTACTCGCGATAGTGCGATATCTACATATCCGAAAGCCCACAAAGGCGAATATATTTAGAATTCGGCGCAATCACCAAACACGGAATATAATATGTGTTGTGTACGTAATGGCGGCTGTTCTATTAATACCCAACTATATGAGCAACGAAATCCAGGAAATGACGTTGACTAATCAAACCGGATATACGCTACGTCCCTTGAATTTAGGGCGGAACGATACAGAACCAATGGTTTTAATTAACGTATGGCTGTATGCCGTCACAGGAAAAATAGTTCCCTGTTTACTGATGTCCATATTTGGAAGTTTACTAATTTATAATATACACATAAAGGTTAGACAACGAAGGAAGGTTTTACAAATATCCGGACAGAATAGTATCCGACTTAGCGAACATTCCAGAACGACAAAAATGTTATTAGCAGTTATAATTCTATTTCTGTTGACCGAACTACCGCAAGGTGTATTAATCGTGTTCAGCGCATGCGTACCTGGATTTTTCGAACACGTGTACATGAAGCTTGGAGACGTTATGGATATCGTGGCGTTAGTAAACAACGCGGTGAATTTTATCCTCTATTGTTCTATGAGCGCCAAATTCCGCCAGACGTTTGTGCACCTGTTCTGCCGGAAGTGCCGGCGACGGCGAACTCGGGAAACTGGATATACACTCACACTCACCGAGCAGATTGAGAAATACGACTCTCAAACAAACAATAACCAAATGGTATCGACAATCAGACTTGCTAATTGATTGATTACGGTACGCCGTTGCCTGGAAACCGGTGGTAACCCAATTTCAACAATACTTTCAACGATACTTTTTCACTTTATTTTAAAACAAATAAAGCAATAAGTTAATCCGTTTACTACGGAACCCCGCAGGGGACGTAGAATTATGTTTGTTATTAATTCGTTCCCACGAAATAACAAGTAGAAGAACTCCATAAGACAGCAATCGTTCGTTCCAATCCTCTTTATACTGCTTGTATACCGAAAAATTGTATACCACGGGAACGAATTGTTAATTCGTGGTAACGAATTGTTATATCGTGGGAACGAATTGTTAATTCGAGGGAACGAATTGTTAAATTGAGGGAACGAATTGTCATTTCGTGGGAACGAATTGTTAATTCTAGGGAACGAATTGTTATATCGTGGGAATGAATTGTTAATTCGAGGGAACGAATTGTTAAATTGAGTGAACGAATTGTTATTTCGTGGGAACGAATTAATAATAAAAAAATCCATATCACCTGCGGGGCTCCGTAGTTTACCCCTGAACATGAAATATTCCATTGTAATTGTATTTATTTCGAAAGAATCGCTTAACCCTTTGAACCCGAAAGCCCGCTATATCGGTTTATGCAAATAGTGCAGATCCAGATGAGCCGGCTCGTAACGAGCCGTCTCATCAGGATCTGCACTGTTTGAAAGTAATTTTCATATTTTTGAGAAGAACAAATACCCTTTTTTATAAATGGAATAGTCTGAAAATCATTTTGCGATGATTGGATTGGTTGCAAAACGAACATATCGCAGCCCATTCCAGTTACTTAGGCGTGAAAGGGTTAACAATGAGAATTTACAATTTTACGTTACGCCGGCTGACGTGAATCTAAACTGCAAACAATGATTTTATAATATCAGAATTGAACGTGTTGAAATGTACTACAGTGGAACCCCTCTAAACTGGACACATTATTAACCCTTTCACCCCTAAGTAACTGGAATGGATATTGATACGTTAATTTTGCAACCAATCCAACCGTCATAAAATGTTTTCCAGACTATTCAATTTATGAAAGGGGGTATTTGTTGTTCTCAAAAATATGAAAATTACTTTCAAACAGTGCAGATCCTGATGAGACGGCTCGTTACGAGCCGGCTCATCTGGATCTGCACTGTTTGCATAAACCGCTATAGCGGGCTTTCGGGTTCAACGGGTTAACGGAGGTAAACGGCAATGTTTCGTATCTAAATTAAGCTCAACTAACTTTCCCCTGTGTCCGGTTTAGAGGGGTTCTACTGTATATACGTGTTGGAAAACTGTGACATCTGACTACACGGGTGTGTATTGTACTGTGGCTGCGCACAGACCTTCCGTTGGCGCGAGGGACAGAGACGCAATATCAATTTATCCCGTGAAACACGGTGCCGTGATTTTTTATATCCTGTCAATACGACCTAATTACTGCCTATGAATATGTGCGGTTGTCACACTAGTCGATTCTCCGATTTTGACGATGCGGCTGAGGTTATATTTTTGCATTTTAAAGCTATTTGTAGGTGTTGACGGGATAAATAGAATAGTATGTTAGTTCCGTGAATGGGAAAAATATCTGGCGCTGCACGGAAACGGGATGCGCTCGGCAGAGCCTCGCACATCCCGTTTCCTAAGCCTTGCCAGATATTTTTCCCATTCATGGCACTAACCTACTATTCTCTATGTTCACCCCTATAGTGTATACTGTTATGTCGTTCTTTTACGAGTTGTGAAATTGTTTGCTACATTGTGAACCAAGGTCTTTTTTCATTTATAGACGACATACAACAAAACTGGGGCTGGTTCGTTTTTTTTATATACCTAATAACGTTATACAATGTTATACAATGTATACTAAGTATACATTGTATAACATTGTATAACGTTCTTGTGAGTTGCACCTTGACTGGAGCGTCTCTAAGAAGAAACAACATAGTAGTTTTGCAATCATACTTTATTGGCATGCAATCGATCGTATAGTGGAGTTACATGTAGCCTACGTCCCAGAGTTCCAGGTCGGCACCCGTGCCCAGACTGCATGTACCAAAACGGCGCCCAAGGCGATCCAACGTGCGCCCGATCTTTAAACCAGCCGAATTGAGAGAATATCGCTAGCCAGCAATCTGTGCACCGACTACCAATCTCCGGGGAAGCCCGTAATATATCATCTGGATGGCATTTACTCAGTTTGTCTGGCTTCAGCCAAAACTAGCATTACTTACTAGATACGTCTGTCATACCGATCTGAAAGCTGAGGTCCTTGCCACATCGTTACAATTGATTGTTTCATGCACAATTTGCGCTATTCTACTAATTTAAAATGTGGTACGGCATATTTTTTTTAAAATTCTAAATGTCATGTCAAACACTACAGATCCTAGGGTCCGTTTCACTAAACTTCTTGCGACTAAAATGTTCGTAAGTGCAAAATTATGATAGTCTGTAAATTTCACATTAACAATGTTTTCTTGTAAACAATTATTGGATTTACATTTATTGAGCATAGGCTGCATATGCAGCCTATGCTCAATAAATGTAAATTCATGAATTGAAATTTCCAGACGATCCTAAATTTGCACTTACGAACATTTTAGTCGTACGAAGTTTAGTGAAACGGGCCCCAGATCATGAACCGTCTCATCTGGGTCTGCAATGTTTGCAAATTTCTGTGTATGACATGTGTGGTTAAGCGAATTAACAAACGCGTATTAACCCTATCACACATACATATTAACCACTGCACAGCAAGGTGAAAGTAAATTAAGGTTTGTTTATTATTGTGTCTGTATTTGACTTATCGGACACTCTATCGAACAATCATCAATCATAGGATCGTCTGGACATTTTAAATGATGGATTACATTTATTGGGGATAGGCTGCATGTTTCACTAAAATTCATACGACTAAAATGTTCGTCAGTGCAAAATTATGATAGTCTGTAAATTTCACGTTAACAATATTTTCTTGTAAACAATTATTGGATTTTCATTTATTGAGCATAGGCTGCATATGCAGCCTATGCTCAATAAATGTAAATCCATGAATTGAAATTTCCAGACAATCCTAACTTTGCACTTTACGAACATTTCAGTCGTACGAATTTTAGTGAAACATGCCCCTGAACAGCCAGCAGACAGAGTCTTATGATGCACTGACATACATATCACTTACTAGTATGAAAAACGAGAAGAACATGCATTAATATTCAACACCGCAGGCCTCAATGATTGCAAACAGTGTACATCCAGAAGAACCGGCTCGTAACGAGCCGTCTCATCAGGATCTGCACTGTTTGTAGATCTCTTCACATTTTTTACAAACAAAAATCCCTTATCCCTTTTAATGCAATAATTAAAATGCTTGCACGGGTGTGTCAACACCAGGAGCCTATTTAATCAACATTGCAAAGTATACTTTGAGGGAGAAATTTTCAATTTTAGAATAAATTTATTAATTGTTATTATACTGAATTTATTACATTATCACAGCCAATTTTGGCTGTGATAATGTAATAAATTCAGTATAATAATTCTGCATAGTTTTAATCATCAAATATATGCAATCGTTAGTTCTGCATGAAATAATGCATTTCGGAAAAATCAATGATAGCTCCCTCAAAGTATACTTTGCTAGGAAAGTATACTTTGCAATTTTCATGAAATCGGCTACAGTTACTTAAGGGTGAAAGAGGTAAACGATCGTTGTTGTTCAGAGTTTCAGAACATAACATACTTTTATTTAAAGTTAGGTTACAAGGTAACAAGATGACTGAAATATAGGGTTAACCGCATTGTAATTTTGAAATTTGCGGCGTATGTCAGAAAATGATAGGTCGGAAAATCTGTTTAATGGCGACGCGCTAGCGGAGCCATTAAACATGTTTTCCGACCTATAATACCAAGCTTCTTACTGAGAAAAATGGCGGTCAAAAGTAAAATAACAATCTGCCGACGACAAGATCGCTGAGCCCAGTTCGTTGCTAATGTCGTTAAACCCTACTAAATACAACAACTCGCAGATCTGATAGTGTGGGACGTTGACATGATTGTGGTGATAGCTTCTTGTATGCAAATCTGTTGCGATTTGACAAAAGAAAAGGGACGTTCTGCCATTTTTAAAAAAAGCATACAGATTCACAGTAGAACTTCTCTAAACCGGACACCCTGGGGACCTCCCAGTGTTTCCGGTTTAGAGAGGTTTCACTGTATATCTGGCGTGAGGTCACACTGATGTGATAAGAGTTACTCTTTTTGCGTACGGTAATACACAATGTTTAATGACACGGCTTCGAACAGCATACACCCTGATCGGACTGGCTGATCAGTCGCTATGCCGGTTGCAATCGACGTAAAGTCCGTTTTGTCGACAAGTGGGTGAGATGAAACAGAATCTGACAAAATCGATGTTGTTTCAATTCAGACCAGCTAAGCGTATACTATAGGGTTAACTGTATTGTAATATAGGGTTAACTGTATTGTAATATAGGGTTAACTTTATTGTAATATAGGGTTCATTGTATTATAATTTTCAAATTTGCGGCGTATATCAGAAAGTCGGAAAATCTGTTTAATGGCGACGCGCTAGCCATTAAACATGTTTTCCGACCTATCATTTTCTGATATACGCCGCAAATTTCAAAATTACAATGCGGTTAACCTATTTCTAATGCACTCCTTTACTACTGGCGTAGGAATACATATTGAAATAATTTACGACCGTTCATCAACAATGATATACCTGTAATGTATGACCATCAGCCAATCAGATTACGTGATATTTATAGAGTGCATTAGAATACTATTTTACACACGTATGACGTCTGAATTATACGTATTACATGTATTAAATGTACATTCAAACCTCTCGAAACCGGACACAGAGACGGGTCAATTCTTCTTAATTTGGATGTATTATATGACTAAGTATTTCAGTCATTCTACTTGGCCGAAACACGATCACGTGATTATCTACAAATTTAATGTAGACCTCTGAATGGTTTGTTTACACGAATAAGCACTCTCGGACCGCGAGACCGGTAAGGGTCATATAATAAAACAATTATAGTATAATAAAACAATTATTTTCTTTTCAGTCGGTGTACATGAAATTTACGGACTTTCGAAAAGTGATGTTCACCTCCGCCTTCGGCGTCGGTGAACATCACTTTTCTCAGGTCTGTAAATCTACTCAAAAGAAAATAATTGTATAATGTTCCATTGTCATTTATCTGAGGTGATAATGTCTGTTGATGATCCCTAAGCACCCACGTGTGTCTTGAAGTAGTCATCTGTTATACAGGTCCCCAGGGTGTCCGGTTTAGAGAGGTTCCACTGTATATGGATTCATCCATCGTACTTCGTATTGCAGTGGAACCCCTCTAAACCGGACTCTCAGGAAAATATGGATGTTTAAGTTAGGTGGGCTTCGCTGTTATATATCTCCGATTACAATGACTATTCATGATTGCAAAACACTAGAATGTGTCATGAAGCGCTTAACATAACTCATTTACAGCGGAACATCTCCAAACCGGACACCATTGGGACCTCCCAGGGTGTCTGGTTTTGAAAGGTTCCACTGTATATGGATTCATAACTGTTATTCCTTCGTTTAATTGCGAACAATATAGAGCCTTACCAAACTGGTATTGGCACGTCTACTGTCTGTTCCACGTTTTGCTGCCGACGAACTTTTGGCCATTATACACATTACATCTAAATAATATTTAAAAGTAAGTACTTTTTCATCAATAACAAAAAAGTCACCCTCCCTAAAATATTTGTTTGATGAAATTCCATCAGATATTGATTTTATTTCGTAAAAACGATTTTCCTATGGGAATTTAACATGGGGAGTCAATTTCCCAAATTTGGGAAATTGACCCCGAAACATGGCGAGATAGCTTGAAAATGATGTAATTAAGAAAACAACTGTTAGATGTTGAAAATCGGTCCACGAATTAAAAAAATATTTAAAAAAAATCTATCTTTAGCCACCATGTTAAATTCCCATCTGAAAATCTTTTTTTTCGCAATAAAATCAATATTTTATTTAATTTGATCAAATTTATTTTTTTGGGGAGGGTGACTTTTTGTTATTGATAAAAAAGTACTTACTTTTAAATATATTTTAGATTTAATGTGTTTAATAGGCAACATTTCGTCGGCAGCAAAACGTGGAACAGACAGTAGTCGAGCCAAAACGCTCCAACTTGCACAGTATTGTGTTGGTCTAAAATGGAACGTATTGACTTATTCACATAGGCTGGTCGCACAGTCAAGAAAGCCCGCGTTATGAGATCGCTAAATCAGCGTATGTAATTATGTTATCGTCACAGAGCGGCATGTTCCTAGTTAATGGCGACTCGTGATTGCAATAACAATACCGGCTCGAACGTTAGGCCATAGCAAGTTCTTTCTCTATTAAGCGTCCGCGTGTGGGTAGGCTTTGAAAGTGGTTTTGTGATAAAAAAAAACAAAAAACATGCGTATGCTATTTTTCACTATTTACTGGTAAAGTAATATGAAAACTGATTGGGGACGTGTCCAAGTATTGAATCCGTTCATGATTGTCCACTTAATAAGTGTTGTCATGGACGGATTCAGGGGGGGGTGGGGGCGGACCCGGCAATAATTTTGCTCCAAAATGCGCCAGAATGCAGGAAATGCAATGTAGATTTCAAAGAAATTCCGGGGGTTAGTGACGTGAATGGGAAACAATATCTGGCAAGGCTTAGGAAAAGGGATGGGCGAGGCTCTGCCGAGCACATCCCGTTTCCGTGCTGCGCCAGATATGTTTCCCATTCACAACAATAACCTACTATTCTATTTATGCCGTCAACACCTACAAATAGCTTTAAAATGCCAAAAAATAATCCCAGCCACATCGTCAAAATCGGAGAATCAACTAGCACGACAACAGCACATATTCATACGCAGTGATTAGGTCGTATTGACAATATATCAAAAATGTTTCACGGCACCGTGTTTCACGGCACATACGCACTGTGTGACGGGATAAAACTCGGTGGACGCTTAACAAAGAAAAGATATGGTATGGCCTTATTTGTACTGGGAAAACAGGACGTGTTACAATTCAAATCACTGGTGGCAAATTATGTACGGGCTCTTTCTTTTTATGCGGAGTTTCAATTACAACACAAATTCTCCGGATGTTTAGTAGTTTGATTTGCGGACACGTTTGTCAGCTACTTTCTTGGCGCCAGTAATTGCAAGCGCTCTACGAAGTTCCGCCCAAATTTGAATGCGTGAATGCGTGAGTGCGGGAGTGGGTCAATGAAACAATTTAAACGTGCCACCAATGCAAATGTAGATTGGCCTAGAAATAGTTTTGTTGCAGGCAACAGTCCAGAATGTACTAAACAGTATGGAGCTCCGCAGGGGACGTAGAATTCTTTTGTTTATTAATTCGTTCCCACGAAATAAAAATTCGTTCCCTCAATTTAACAATTCGTTCCCACGAATTAACAATTCTTTCCCTCAATTTAACAATTCGTTCCCACGTGAACGAATTGTTAATTCGTGTGAACGAATTGTTATATCGTGGGAACCAATTGTTTATTCGTGGGAACAAATTGGAAACCTTGTACATAATTGTAATGTACATAAGTTTGTGCTTACGAGCATTTAGTCGTACGAGCTTTAGTAAAACGGCCCCAGCTGGGGCCGTTTTACTAAAGCTCGTACGACTAAATTTAGCTGGGGCAGTTTTACTAAAGCTCGTTATTCTAAACTTTATTTTGGCACTTACGAACGTCTTAGACTTACGAAGTTGAAGTGAAACGGGCCACATGTCTGGACTGGTTTGGTGGTACAATGCTCAGCTACATAGCATAAACGACGCGAATGCCACGCCCGTATCAGACGATCCGGGTTTGTAATTATCTGATATTGAAAAATGGCCGCCAAATGTACGTGCCCAGTTGTTCAAAGTTCCTCCGAGTAGAATTGTTTAAGTTATAAGTTTCAGTTACTCAAGTAAATAGTCAAAGTGTCTTAACTGGTAAATGCATACGTGTCTTTAGGTCAGGGCCAGGGGACTAAATACGACTAAGACATTCGTAAGTGCAAAAATTAAATTAAATTTCACAACGAAGTCGGCGTTATCAGCCGATGCTGGGAAATCGTTGGTGGATTCTTTCAGATTTTATGACGTTACATGTAGGTGGATAATGACAGCATTCGTGAACCACATTAATGTGTAAGGTAAATTGATAGATATCAATGTGAAATGAAACATTTAGTGAAACGGGCCACAGGACTAACATCCCGAATAACTGAATGGGGCTGACCATATATAGTTATGGTTGTTTCTTATTAGTCGTAACTGTATCGTTGTATACATATCATGTTAGGTTATCAACACCAGGTCAGGCTGAATATCCATATATGGGGTATGAACAACTTTAAATAATGGTTCAATTTTGTTTCTTATTTATATTCAAAAGTATATGGTGTTACAAATCATTTGAACCGTCTCGGCGAGACGGTTCAAATGAGTGGTAACAACATATACGTCCGTGCATAATTAAAACAGTAGTATGAAAATGTATTAAATATAGCCTCAACATGTATTGGGTTAAAGGTACATGCCCGCTCAGTAGGCACAAATTGTTATTTATAGGAATTAAATAAGTGTATAATTGTGTCTCTATTCCACCAGTTCTAAAAATTACAAGTGCCCGCTGTACAGATATAATCATTTAGTAATGTTTATTTTACCGATAGTGTACTCATATGCAAATGAGGAATGATATTTTTTTAATTATTTACACTAATTAAATGCGTCGCCTGAAAAAATAACATTTTCGACAGATTATAAAATATGATCATTCCACAGAAAAAATAAATACAGAGAATAAATAGTAATGTCCGTTAACATTTTAAATAAACGCGGTATCGCCCCTGACATCAGTGTGGAAATCTGATATAAAACGTATAATAATGCCAATCAATACGTGGGGTAATGGTGAATGAATGCTTATTTTGCAAGAAAATGTCCCAGGTGATGTCTCTGATATAAAGTTGACATGTACCTTTACTAGTAACCTACGGGGATATCTAATTATACAAGTGTAATACGGGCGACTCTTTGTCGCCCGCTTTATGTTACGCGTATATGAAAACTTACCATTCAGTGAAACTATGTTGAACATATGATTGAAAGTGTAAAATTTGTTTTGCCGTAAACCAATAAACCAAGCAGGATGTTTTTTTACGACACGTGGTATTACTACTACGGGCGACGAATAATTTGGCCCGAAGGGCCAATGCTTCTAAAACGAAATTTAGATAACATCGGTAAGTATACTGAACATAGCTTACGAAGTTACTGCATTTCAAAATTGTGTTGTCGTTAGGAAGACTAAAGATGCTTTTATCACAACGCTGAAGAGTCCCCCGAGAGACGCTTGAAAATATGCGTTTTAAATGATCGGAGTAGAAATGCCTTAAATGCGCATTGGAATATTTTATGGGAAAAAAAGAAAAACAATTTGCAACGAAATGGAGTTTCATTATTCCGTATTTATTTTAACACCTTTCTCTCTCCCACACCCATGTGTCTGTCTGTCTGTCTGTCTGTCTGTCTGTCTGTCTGTCTGTCTGTCTGTCTGTCTGTCTGTCTGTCTGTCTGTCTGTATGTCTGTATGTCTGTCTGTCTGTCTGTCTGTCTGTCTGTCTGTCTGTCTGTCTGTCTGTCTGTCTGTATGTCTGTCTGTCTGTATGTCTGTCTGTCTGTATGTATGTCTGTATGTCTGTCTGTCTGTCTGTCTGTATGTCTGTATGTCTGTCTGTCTGTCTGTATGTCTGTCTGTCTGTCTGTCTGTCTGTCTGTCTGTCTGTCTGTCTGTCTGTCTGTCTGTCTGTCTGTATGTCTGTCTGTCTGTCTGTCTGTCTGTCTGTCTGTCTGTCTGTCTGTCTGTAGTCTGTATGTCTGTCTGTCTGTATGTCTGTATGTCTGTCTGTCTGTCTGCCTGCCTGTCTGTCTGTATGTCTGTCTGTCTGTCTGTCTGTCTGTCTGTCTGTCTGTCTGTCTGTCTGTATGTATGTCTGTCTGTCGTATGTCTCTGTCTGTCTGTCTGTCTGTCTGTATGTCTGTCTGTCTGTCTGTCTGTCTGGTCTGTCTGTCTGTCTGTCTGTCTGTGTCTGTCTGTATGTCTGTCTGTCTGTCTGTCTGTATGTCTGTCTGTCTGTAGTCTGTCTGTCTGTCTGTCTGTCTGTCTGTCTGTCTGTCTGTATGTCTGTCTGTCTGTCTGTCTGTCTGTCTGTCTGTCTGTCTGTCTGTCTGTCTGTATGTATGTCTGTCTGTCTGTCTGTCTGTCTGTCTGTCTGTCTGTCTGTCTGTCTGTCTGTCTGTCTGTATGTCTGTCTGTCTGTCTGTATGTATGTCTGTCTGTCTGTCTGTCTGTCTGTCTGTCTGTCTGTCTGTCTGTCTGTCTGTATGTATGTCTGTATCTGTCTGTCTGTCTGTGTCTGTCTGTCTGTCTGTCGTCTGTCTGTCTGTCTGTCTGTCTGTCTGTCTGATGTCTGTCTGTCTGTCTGTCTGTCTGTCTGTCTGTCTGTCTGTCTGTGCTGTCTGTCTGTCTGTCTGTCTGTCTGTCTGTCTGTCTGTCTGTCTGTCTGTCTGTCTGTTTCACTCTCTCCCACATCCATATATTATCTATCTATCTTTCAACATCGTTAGATAGAAGCACACTATATCTCTCTCAATATCATTGGATAGAAAGCGCACATGTTGTGATTTTGTTTACAAGACAAAGTCAAGCGATCCATGATACTCTGTGGACATGACAGAAACAAGTATGCATTGTAACTGCTGTTTTATTGCGCCTGTTCGGTTGTGTCACGGCCTGTGCTGTATTCACAATTCATGACACATGTACCTCTTACCAACAGCTGAAGTGAAGCTGTATGTAAAACGGACAAAACTAATACGAACAATAGTCAAAATGTGCTCAAAGACCACCAGGGATCGAGATAATAATAGCATCACTGGAAGGACATGTGCACACCTGGAAAATTTCTATAGCCGCCACGCTGCACTTAACTTCGCTGATGTGAGTTTAAAAATACAAGACATAGTCAAGCGATCCGGGATAATTGGAGAACACGACCTACGGAATAAAGTATGCATTGCAAGTGTGCGTCTAGTGCACCTGTTGCTGTAGTCCAGGATACAAACACCTCTGACACAGCACTGGGTTAATGAAAAAAAGTAAATGCAAAACTTAACACAATTCATACCAAAAATGGGCAAAATGTGTATAACTCTCGAAGTGACAGTCGTGCTCAATGACGACTGAGATTGCGAAAATTGGGAATATTATCACTGAAGATTCTTAGCCTAGTTATTTTTTCTTAAAATGATCGTAAATGTACTAATACAGTTTCTATATTGCTTTGCTTTTGCCAGTATACTGGTATACCCTCAATACTGAGGCTTATCACTAGTGGATCATATTTTATTCATAAGTACATGTACATACAATCAAATACAATTAAATACAATCGATGTTCCCGGTATTTAGCCGGTACCCATTTACATCTGGGTGGGATGAAGCAGTGTGGATAAAGTGTCTTGCTCAAGGCTCGAACCCACGATCGTAAGATCAGCAGACCGACGCCTCAGACCGCTCGACCACGCGCTCCACTATGCACAGGCTATTAATGTACTATATGTGAAACGGAAATATCTAAATTGTATCACTGGTTCAAATAAGAGATGTGCGACAATGACACCATTTAATTATAATGGAGAAGTTGTAACACCGTGGTAGTTGCGGGAAGTAGTTCTGCAATACTACAATATACTACGGTACCGTTTATAGCATACTAACATCATGGTAAAGCTATCAATTGGTAAATTTAGTTTCATATACTAACGTCGCCCGTCATAGGTAGTGCCTATTTCATATTATTGCATATGCGAATTTCCAGTACGCCGTGTACCCTAAACGATGTGTATCACATCTTGAGGCTATCTGCACGGCAGTGATAACGGGCTTAATACGCCGTTCACAAAGGCTTATGATTAATTAGAGTAGCGAATCGTAATTACATCGGCAATGAACGCACTGGATGGTGTACATTTGTACATACGCATCTCTACGGAGCCCCATAGGGGACATTTTTTTTTATTAATTCATTCCCACGAAATAACAATTCGTTCCCTCAATTTAACAATTCGTTCCCTCGAATTAACAATTCGTTCCCACGATATAATAATTCGCTCCCTCGAATTAACAAATTGGTAACGAATTGTTAAATTGAGGGAATTAATTGTTATTTCGTGGGAACTAATTAATATAAAGAGGAATTCTACGTCCCCTGCAGGGCTCCATACTATTTAGTATATTCTGGACTGTTGCCTGCAACATAGAGAATAGTAGGTTAGTGCCGTGAATGGGAAAACATATCCGGCAAGGCTCAAGAATTTCTTTATTTCTCATCAGAAGTATATGTTGTGACCACTCATTTGAACCGTCTCGCCGAGACGGTTCAAATGAGTGGTCACAACATATACTTTGGTTCAGAAATAAGGAAAATAGATAGAGAATAGTAGGTTAGTGCCGTGAATGGGAAAAAATATCTGGCAAGGCTCAGGAAACGTGCCGCGCCAGATATGTTTTCCCATTCACGGCACTAACCTACTAACCTACTATTCTATTTATCCCGTCAACACCTAAAAATGGCTTTAAAATGCAAAAATAGTATTGACTGGATATCAAAAATGTTTCACGGCACCGTGTTTCACGGCACATACGCACTGTGTTGACGGGATAAAAAACTATTTTAGGCCAATCTACATTTGCATTGGTGGCACGTTTAAATTGTTTCATTGACCCACTCCCGCACTCACGAATTCACGCATTCAAATTTGGGCGGACTTTCGTAGAGCGCCTGGGAACGAATTGCTATTTCGTGGGAACGAATGGTTAAATTGAGGGAACGAATTGTTAATTCGTGGGAACGAATTGTTAAATGGAGGGAACGAATTGTTATTTCCTGGGAACGAATTGTTATTTCGTGTGAACAAATTAATAAAAAAAGAATTCTACGTCCCCCGCGGTGTTCCGTACATCTGTAAAATGGGCAAATAAACCGCCCATTTGGTACATGTAGCAGTTATACTCGGCTCTCCGCGTACATGATGATATTGCCTCAATATTTCAGATTGCTCAGTTGATCAATGTTTGTATGTTGTTGCCGACTCTTTTCATATATTGTCCGAACTCTTCTGTATATTGCCGGAGCATTTCCGTATATAGGCAAATATTTCTAGGTTATTTGATTTGTATGTGGATATATGCATGAGTTCCGTAGAGTCCGATATATATTGCGCGACTTTAGGAGCGCAATCGATGCACGGCGGAACGAGCGGCATAAGAACCTTTTTATTATATAAGTAAATAGAAAAATATACAAACTATAAATGAAGTAAACAAATTACTGATGATTCAGAAGGAAATACGTGGAATACAAGGTGAAACGTAGTTACGGCGCTGACAAATATGAACTCACGAGACGTCCATAAGGAAATAAATATTGACGGCTTGCGTTACTGTGTTTCAATGGGAAACGAATGTACGTATACAATCATCCCGCATATTATACCGAACATGCTCAAATACAACCGTTTCGTACAAGGCCGATCGCTTTTTATTGTTGCTCTCTAACAAGGTGCATGATCACGTGGTTACAACAACAACAACGTCGCCAACTCCAAAGTAAGTATTATTTGATATTTTCCTTAATATGCAACGGATTTTGATGAAATATGGCGCAGCAAACGCGTCTTCATGAGCTGCATTTGGTGGTCTATTGAGTTTGGCACAGGCTTATGTCATTTTTGCGAAGAATCGATTTCCGTTTCTTCACAAAAACGATAGAAGTTTGGGCGAAAATAAAGAGATCACCAAATGCAGCTTACATGTAACAAGACGTTTGATGCGCCATATTTCATCAAAATCCGTTACATAATAAGGACACTATAAAAGAATACGTACTTTGAATCGGTACTTCTTGTTGTTGCTGTAACCACGTGATCATACACCTTGTCTAACAATTCCGTATGTTACTTATTCCAACATTGCCATATATTGTCCGAGCATTTCCGTATATTGCCGAACATTTCCGAACATTACTGTTTCGTATAATATTGCCAAACATTTTCAACTGCAACCATTTCGTATTCTGATGATCGTTTTCGTATACCGCAGAACATTTCCGAACATTACCGTTTCGTTTATTGCCAAACATTTTCAACTGCAACCGTTTCGTAGTATTATGCCGATCGTTTTTATTTATTCCATGAAAATGTCCCAATGTTACTTATTAATCGTATATTGCCGAACATTTCCGTATATTGTATCTAGATTGATCTGGATGCATTTTGTCATCGTCAAAGTCAAGTGTCGTCTAAAACTGGCCGCTGTAGTATGCACTTAACATGTAATATACAGAGCTCCAGATAAGGTGCGTATTTGCTTAAATACCCAATTAAAATTGCCAAAAACCCAATTGAAATCAGAAGTAATGAGTATCAAAAAGCAATGAAAAATGTGTGGTATCTTTATCATGCTACAGAAAACAACAAACAGACCACACAAATAACATATTTTTTATTATTTTTCCATGAAAACACATCTAGGTATTTCATTAGAATTGTTTCCAAGGAGACAATTCTAATGAAATACCAAGACATGTTTTCATTAGAAGAAAACTTTTCAATAATTGCTGTCTGTTGATGTGTAAACAGTACTGTGATTTTATATTACCCAAATTAAAATTTTGAAATACACAATTGCTTCAGAAATGATGGAGTAACAATACTCAATTACTAATGCCTTATCTGGAGCGCTGAATATATCCACCTACAATCATGTTTAATCATATATAATACGGGTGGTTTTATTACATCAAGGTCCAGTTTTTATAGTTAGTCCATTCAGAAGATATTATCGCAATCCGCCTTATCACATCGGCAGTATATACTGAAATTTATTATAGGAATGAATGGCCTTTTTTGTGGAATTTATCGGGGTATGAACATGGAAAAGTCGCGGGAATACTGGACGAAGGCCGGAAGGCCTCGTCCAGTATTCCCGCGACTTTTCCAAGTTTATATCCCCGATAAATTTCACAAAAAGGCCATTCATTCCTTATAATTCCAGCATTTGAAATACATTCATCAAGCAAATGTGTTTATTATCCGTTTTCTTAAGAATTATTTTAACTGCGCCTCACGGTTACGGAAAGTAGTTCGGCGTGGGAGTTTACTGGGATATAAATTTTGGACAGAGACTTGGTACGGGCCAATCAAATGTTACGGAATTGTGTAAATTTTTTTGTGCTGGAATTATTCGTTCAAATTGCCCTCACCCCTTTGGCGAAATCCTGGATCTGCCACTGAATACGTGTATTGTCTAATGCACATACACTCGTTGTTACCTTATACAGTCGAACCCCTTTAACCGGACACCAATAAAACACATGTGATCTTATATCTGATGAGCTTCTTGGTCATTTGTTTAAGGTGAGTAATGTCTGTTCGTGATCGCATATCGCACATCTATGTCTCAGAATGATCAAATGTTTGATTTACAGTGAAATCTCTCTCATCCTCCCAGGGTGCCCGGGTTAGTGAGATTGCACTCTATACATGTATGCAGCGTCAGCGAGTGCGTACTTAATGAAGCAATCAGCATGCATTTTAGTAAAGCACTTTATTTTAATGCATATTGAACGTAACATTAATGGTTTACTAATGCACTGTGAAACATTGAATTGTCTCTGACTGGGTATACATAGGCAATCCATGAACTGTCCCTAATTAATCGGGACACGTGAATAATACGAAATCATACCACAAATGGATTCTAAACTTGGGTGTGGAGACTTGATCGATATGCTACAATTTAGATTTGTAAATTCCAATGTGTGTGATCATGAGATCAGAGAAGTCAGTTGTAGTCGGGTACTCTGGTTTTCTCCCACACTATTAAGCTTTCATATGTGCCAACGAAAGCATTTGCCATCGCGCTTGGAAAATAAAGATTTTGTTTTTTAAATTTGAAGTTTGTAGTTCCAGCTTAGAGACTGACGTCGAGTTGCCGTTTTCGAGTTTCTAGTTAGCATTTTCGATATCGATGCAATACATTTATTGCCGTTCAGCGAAATATGCAATACGGAGATATGACGTCAGTAGCGTCATAATGACGTGTTTCCTCCGACCAATCAAATCATGTTCTCCGAGACACCCTCTGAATCGCGAGACAGCTGCCCTCACTACCGCCAAACTCTTTACCATATTTTATAGGCTTGGTTCGCTTTTTTTGTTATAAAGCATCATGTGTGAAATGTAAGAAAATTAATATTTAGCCAGTTGCGCTGATTGTTTTGCCGCAATGTGATTGGGTCCTACCGCTAAACAACATCGATTCTCAACGCGCACTCGTTTGTTTAGCGTAAGGTCCCAAATCGCTCATGCAATATTTCACAATAATCAGCTGAGCTGGTTAAATAAACATTATGCACTTTTATTTTCCTGTTCGGCAGGGCTATATCTTAGTCGTATGCTGTGATGGGGGCTCAGGATATCGAAAAATGAATTATTGTAAATGGCATTGTTGAAACGAGTACCTTACAACGTTACAGCGTGAGCGACCAGCGTAGCCCCAGATCAGCCTGCGCGTCCGCGCAGTCTGATCAGGGGCTTCGCTGGTCGCCGTACCGTAAATCGAACATTTTGTCCCTGAATAACTGTTCTGACCAGTCACCTACTGTATCAGAGCACATGATAATCTGATCTCTACGGTGTCCTGTTAGCGCCATGTTACAATATACTTATATACTAGTAGTATTTCTTTCTTCCTCTATATATGTGGAAATGCAACAGAAACTGCTTGAAATTTGATCGAATAAAATATGCTAGTTGGCGTCCATAATGAGAACCACCACACGTTGAACATTTGTGACACCATGTGACACACAGTACCCTTAAAGGTACATACCCACTCAGTAGGTACAAAATGTTCTTTATAGGAATTAAATAAGTGTATAATTGTGTCACTATTCCACCAGTTCTAAAATTTACTAGTGCCCGCTATACAGATATAATCATTTAGTAATATTTATTTTACTGATAGTGACGCGCGGTGGTATCAGGCTATTTTCATATGCAAATGAGGCATGATATTTTTTCATTATTTATACTAATTAAATGCATCATCTGAATAAATAATATTTTAGACAGATTATAAGGTATGATCA
This sequence comes from Conchocele bisecta, assembly GCA_029237695.1. Taxonomy (NCBI): domain Eukaryota; kingdom Metazoa; phylum Mollusca; class Bivalvia; order Lucinida; family Thyasiridae; genus Conchocele; species Conchocele bisecta. The sequence goes on along the minus strand of CM055279.1, from coordinate 23,719,261 downwards.
TTGCACATCAAAAAATAAATACAGAGAATAAATCTACGTCTGATATGAATTGTATAATAATGCCAATCAATATGTGGGGTATTGGTGAAATAATGTTTATTTTGCCAGAAAATGTCTCAGGTGATGTCTCTGATATAAAGAACATTTTGTGCCGACTGAGTGGGAATGTACGTTTAACAGCGAGATTAAAGTTTAACGGTCTCCTAGTTTATCCACGGCGACAGCTGAGCCGGCCGAATCCTGAAATACGGCGACACATTCAATGACTGCTATTGCCCATATAACGGTCTCATCCTGATGGATGGCCAGCGTGATCCCAAGGATTATTCTCGATTTATTGTCGTATGTGTATATGCAAAGTAGAACCTCTCTAAACCGGACACACTGGGGACCTCCTAGGAGGTCCCCAGTATGTCCGGTTTATAGAGGTTCCAGCTTAAATCAGGCATATGACCACTCCAAGACATGTGTTCATGCTTTGCGATCACGAACAGACATTTCTATCGGAGGTAAATTATAAAGTAACCCAAAACAAAACTTCACCAATAAAGCAACTTGCAGTGGAATCTCTCTAAACCGGACACCCTGGGGGGTCCCCAGGGTGTCCGATTTGGAGATGTTCCACTGTAAATCAGACATGTTAGCGCTTCATGGCACAGTCTAGTGTTTTGCAAACATAAAAAGTCATTGTAATCGGAAATACATAACTGCGAAGCCCATCTAAGTTAAACATCCATATTTTCCCGAGTGCCCGGTTTAGAGGGGTTTCACTGTACTTTGTGTCCGGGTTAGACAGGTTCTATGGTAAATGAGGCATGTGACCACTCCAAGACATGTGTTCACGCTTTGTGATCACGAACAGACATTACCATCGGAGGTAAATTACAAAGTAACCCCCAAAAAATCGCTAAGTTAAACATCCATATTTTCTCGAGTGTCCGGTTTAGAGAGGTTCCATTGTACATTGTGCCCGGGTTAGAGAGGTTTTCCTGTAAGTATATCCGATATACCAGTCTTATAAATAGGTTACCGACCCAGGAAGATCACGATTAACTTCCCTTAGATGTAATTTCGGACTACATTTGTGTATCACCGGCGTTAGATTTGGTGAAATTCGGCGAATTGTCACGTTTTTAATGGAGATCATATAACAACAATCGATTACACTGAATAGCAGCGTTTTCCGAATTTAAAACAACAACAAAAACATGTTTTCCTGTATACCATCACTATTTTCTATAGGCGTCCTGGCGGAGCCCGTCTAGGCGCCGCCAGGACGCCGGCTGGGCGACTAGCGATTGATGTTAGGCTTCCTCCCGGCATCCGTGCCTCGAGTATATATAGATGCGTTGTATAAATATTCAGGCTACCGGGTTTGGAAGGTCCTCGAGCCAATTCCTACCCTTAAATATAAGATAAAAAAAAAACATATTCAGGCGTCCGCCCGATCACCGGTCGATTTCCAGCAGGCCCTGGCGACTTGTCTACGGGCTTGCCAAGACCTAAAATCGCGCTTGGAAAATCGCAGATTTGGGAGTCAGATTTTCACGCCCGCGGGGTTCGGGCGACCCCTAAAGATCGCAGCGGAAGCCGTAGAAATCGGGCAGCGTCCGACGAAAATGCCCGTTTTGGCCTGTTTTAGGAGTCGCGTGGGTTCCGCGACCGATATGTAAGGGCCGCTTTAGTAACAAACGAATATGGAACGTCAATATGGTAGACAACCCACACCGCGTATAATTATAAATATTACTGAATTTATTCCGCTTGAATATATATATGTTCGTGTACTAGTAAACTCGTGACCGTGCCCTACGATTGTTAACTCTTACAGCGGTGAATTAAAATGTGTTTGTCTGTTGTTTATTTTTTATTTTCCATTTACTCGTCAAAAACATGTTTTACCAACACTTTAGAATCATTTCCAATGGAAAGTGCTGTCAAAACATGTTTTATTGTGAACGAACACACTATATAACAGAACACCAGACAACAATTTACGTTTTTCACATTTTAGGGGTTAAGAGCCCTTATACTGTCAATTCGTGTAAACATTCCCAGTTGTATGGCTATATAAACATTGCAAAATATTTATCTTTCAATATTATTATTCTTTTGCAAACTATATATACCAAGGTGCATGATCACGCAACAACAACAATGACTGAACGCGTTGAAAGCGTGCCCACTCCAAAGTAAGTATTATTTGATAGTTTCGTTAATATGCAACGGATTTTGATGGAACATTGTGGAGCAAACGCGTCTCACGACGAGCTGCATTCGGTGGTCTTAGGACTTCGGGACATACTCATGTAGTTTTTGCGAAGAATCTATTTCCGTGTCAGTATTACAGTAAACACGAAATTCGATTCTTTGCCAAAACGATAGAAGCTTAGGCCAAAGTATCGAGACCACCAAATGCAGATTAACAAGACGCGTTTGATGCGCCATATTTCATAAAAATACATAATAAGGACAATATAAAAGACTACGTACAAGTACCTTGAATCGGAGGCGTTTCTGAAAGTTTCAGTAATTGTTGTTGTTGTTGTAATCATCCACCTTGTATACGAGACTACATTTTTATTTCGTGAATTTTGGTCAAATATTGATAGTAATTTAATAATATCGTAGAAAATTTGTTTTCATTGTTTATAAATACAATGTATAGCAATATGTCATTAGCTTTCGTGAGAAAGACAGTCGACAATATATGGAACTATTTATAGAAGATGGTTGTCCGACTGTACTGCCAATAATCTACTCGTGGATTCTCTCCTCGTGCATGCGGACGAACCACGGTGTAAATAGAGAATAGTAGGTTAGTGCCGTGAATGGGAAAAAATATATTGCAAAGCTCAGGAAACGGAAAATAGAATTTCTTTATTTCTCATCAGAAGTATATGTAGCGACAACCATTTAAACCGTCTCGACGAGACGTTTCAAATGAGTGGTCACAACATATACTTTGGTTCAGAAATAAGGAAAATAGATAGAGAATAGTAGGTTAGTGCCGTGAATGGGAAAAAATATCTGGCAAGGCTCAGCAAACGGGATGGGCGAGGCTCTGCCGAGCACATCCCGTTTCCGTGCCGCGCCAGATATGTTTTCCCATTCACGGCATTGACCTACTATTCTATTTATCCCATCAACACCTTCAAATGGCTGCAAAATGCAAAAATTGTATTGACTGGATATCAAAAATGTTTCACGGCACCGTGTTTCACGGCACATTCTCTCTGTGTTTATTGTCAGCATTCGCATCTCCGGCACACGTCGCTGTGTTTGCAATGTTGCTGTCGTCGCAATCAATGACAAATCTGTTTCGAAACGTCGGCGATCCCTCATTTAAGGACCCCCTCTGACAGCTTTGTTTGAGGCAGTTTAAATGCAAATGAATACATTCAACAAATGCCGGTATACAAATGAGACACGCCATGCGATTGTGTACCTTCGGACAGCTGCGTAATTTCATTAAATAGGTTTACAAAATTTACAATAAATTCAAAAGTTGACACAATTTTCGGAGTACATTATTCCGCATGTACTGTGAAATTTTTGTCAACCTTTGACGTCATTTACGGAAAATATTGTAACTTTTGTAAACGTATTTCATGCAATTACGCAGATTTCCGAAGGGAACAAATTACATGGCGTGTCTCAAATGTGGCCGCGACAGGAGAAATGGGGTCTTACGACATTTTCCAACAGTCTGTTCGTGTAAACATTCCCAGTTGTATGGCTATATAAACATTGCAAAATATTTATCTTTCAATATTATTATTCTTTTGCAAACTATATATACCAAGGTGCATGATCACGCGGTTAGAGCAACAACAACAATTACTGAACGTGTTGAAAGCGCGCCCACTCCAAAGTAAGTATTATTTGATAGTTTCGTTAATATGCAATGGATTTTGATGGAACATGGCGGAGCAAACGCGTCTTCACGACGAGCTGCATTCGGTGGTCTTAGGACTTCGGGACATACTCATGTCGTTTTTGCGAAGAATCTATTTCCGTGTCAGTATTACAGTAAACACGAAATTCCATTCTTTGCCAAAACGATAGAAGTTTAGGCCAAAGTATCGAGACCACCAAATGCAGATTAACAAGACGCGTTTGATGCGCCATATTTCATAAAAATACATAATAAGGACAATATAAAAGACTACGTACAAGTACCTTGAATCGGAGGCGTTTCTGAAAGTTTCAGTAATTGTTGTTGTTGTTGTAATCATCCACCTTGTATACGAGACTACATTTTTATTTCGTGAATTTTGGTCAAATATTGATAGTACCTCTATTAAAGTTTAATAATATCGTAGAAAATGTGTTTGCATTGTTTATAAATACATCTATAGACAGACAGTCGACAATATATGGAACTATTTATAGAAGATGGTTTTATCAGGTAACCTGCCCTGTATTGACCGAATACGTACTGACTGATAACATATTGTTGTATCAGGCATTGCCCTGATATAAACATCCGGGTTACAACGAAGTGAAAACTGACATTCCATTGGTCGGATGACGTCAAATGACGTTACCGAATGACGTCAGTGTAATGACTCAACGTAAACAAGTTCGCGTTCTGTCCATAGATTACGACGTCATATAATGTCATTTTCGAGCATAAAACGTTACCTGATAAATAGAATACCAGGCTAGTGTATTTTTATATCAAGTTTATCAGGCTCGGCTCGGAAACGGTAGGAATTCCTCGGCAAGCCTCGGAATTCCTACGCGTTTCCTAGCCTTGCCTGATAAACTTAATATCAAAAGACACTAGCCTGTAGCCGATTTCATCAAACTTGCAAAATATACTTATCTAGCAAAGTATACTTTGAGGGAGCAATCATGTATTATTCCTGAAATGCATCATTTCATATAGAACAAACAACTGCATATATTTGATGATTAAAAGTATGCAGAATTATCATACTGAATGTATTACATTATCACAGCCAAATTGGCTGTGATAATGTAATAAATTCAGTATAATAAAAATTAATAAATTTATCCAAAATTGAAGATTTCTCCCTCAAAGTATACTTTGCTAGGAAAGTATACTTTGCAATGTTGGTGAAATAGGCTACTGATATTGTACTGTACTGCCAATAATCTACTCGTGGATTCTCTCCCCGTGCATGCGGACGAACCACGGTGTAACTAGTGTTTATTGTCAGCATTCGCATCTCCGGCACACGTCGCTGTGTTTGCAATGTTGCTGTCGTCGGCAATCAATGACAAATCTGTCTCGAAACGTCGGCGATCCCTCATTTAAGGACCCCCTCTGACAGCTTTGATTGAGGCAGTTTAAATGCAAATGAATACATTCAACAAATTCCGGTAGACAAATGAGACACGCCATGCGATTGTGTACCTTCGTACAGCGGCGTAATTTCATTAAACAGGTTTACAAAATTTACAATATTTTTCACAGATAAAGTCAAAAGTTGACACAATTTTCGGAGTACATTATTCCGCATGTACTGTGAAATTTTTGTCAACCTTTGACGTCATTTACGGAAAATATTGTAACTTTTATAAACGTATTTCATGCAATTACGCAGATTTCCGAAGGTAACAAATTACATGGCGTGTCTCAAATGTGGCCGCGACAGGAGAAATGGGGGCTTACGACATTTTCCAACAGTATAGCTTCTCATCGTCTAGCACACTACAATTGTCTGATATGGATCTGTTCTGTTTGCTATATGAGTGACGTGTTGGTTACTCACCGCATGCCGACCAGTGTAGACCCGGCCTAATCAGTCTGCGCAAATACACATACTGCTCTGGGTCCATCATCGGCGTAACTGTCATCAGCCCCAAATCCTCATGTCGCAATCACAAACAAGGTGCGTGATCACGTGGTTACCACAACCACAACAATGTTTGAAAGTATTGAAAGCGCTCCCACTCCAAAGTAAATAGTATTTGATAGTTTCCTTAATATGCAACGTATTTTGATGAAATATGGCACAGCATGTTGTGGTCTCGGGACAACGGCACATTATTATGTCGTTTTTGAGAAGAATCGATTTCCGTGTCAGTATTGACAGCAAACACGGAAATCGATTCTTCGCAAAAACGACAGAAGTTTTGGCCAAAGTACCGAGACCACCAAAATGCAGCTTAACAAGACGCGTTTGATGCGCCATATTTCATTAAAATCCGTTACACAATAAGGACAATGTAACAATACGTACTTTGAATCGGAGGCGCTTCTGGAAATTTCAGTAATTGTTGTAACAACGTGATCATGTACCTTGACAAATGACATGATGGTCTAGTAACATAAGGTCGTAAATGCTATGCTTTAGCATAGCAGTTACGACCTTATGTTACTAGACAATACGCAACGAACAATTACACAACACATGCAAATATGTGTACATCAGGTGGCATATCGTGCGGAAATGTGAGCTGGTCTCCGTCAATGTTGGAATCGGACAATGTTGGAATTGCGGGAAACGTTGAATTGCTTTGCCTTGCATACGTAACTAATGACGTCGATAGCGTCATAACAAGAATACAAGAAAATGACAAACAACTCAGTTTTCAAATTCCCAAAGTCATTTATTTTCTCAATCATTCGCGACACGGGTGGTTCCGGTGTCGTCACAGTTAATTAATTACGTCGGCGGTGCATGAATTCGCGGGAAATAACCTCGTTGCGTGCGAGACTTTCAAATGATTACGAGATTTCGCTTTCCGCTGTGGGCGGCGCATGACAATTATATTCTTCCGGGGACAAGTATGGCAAAAATGATGTAAGTAGAAAAATAAATAGCTTTACTTTTGAAAACATGCAACTAGCAGCATTCGACATGTTCGATGGCGAGTGGTTAATTGCGTCTGTGACTGGATACATGTGGCTTATGTGTTTTGCGACCAGTTTAGATGCTGATCAGGCATCCGCACAGGCCAAACAGGATCTACACTGTTCGCCATTCCATAAATTAAGCGTACGTCATGATTTTCATGATTCGAACAAGCACTATAGATCGTTGTCATGCTACATACTGAGTGTGCTATTTGATTACTATATACACGAGTTACAAATCCCATAACCCCCATTTCTCCAGTCACGAGCACAATTTAGTTCTCGTCCCGATTGATTACAGAGAGACCTAGAGTGTCCTCCAAAGGTAGAATGTTATTTTAGAGACGAAAAACAATTTAAAACTATTGACTTGTCAATCACAGTATGGTAATGAAGTTACACAACATCCATTTAAATACGAAAGCAATTTATCAACTAGATGTTTCAGAGCTACCACTTTATAATGCAATGAACTTATCCATTCCTAATTTCTAAGCAAACCCACTTACCGAACGCCTTCGTTCCCAAAATGCATGCGCCTACTGTTTGTTCCACGTTTTGCTGCCGACGAACGTTTGGCTGCTAAGCACAATAAATCTAAAAAAATAAGTAAGTACTAATAACAAAAATGTCACCCTTCCACCATTTTTTTTATTTGATGACATTTCATAAATTTTCATTTTATTGCGAGAACGATTATGCAAAAAGTGCAGATCCAGATGAGCCGGCTCGTAACGAGCCGTCTCATCAGGATCTGCACTTTTTGAAAGTAATTTTAATATTTCTTAGAACAAAAACACCCCCTATTCATAAATGGACGAAGCCTATGGGAATTTAACATGTGAGAACAAGGAGGAGGAGGTGGAGGAGGATCAAAGAACGAAACATTGAATTTGACTCTGGAACCTGGTGAGATAGCTTGGAAATGATGCAAATAAGAAAACAAGTTAGATTTTGAAAATCTGTCCACAAATAAAAAAAATATGTTTAAACATCTATTTTTCGCCCCCATGTTAAATTACAATATGAAAATCGTTTTTTCGCAATTAAATCAATATTTGATGGAATTTCATCAAAAAATTTGTTTGTAGGTGACTTTTTAGTTATAGATAATAAAGTACTTACATTTAAATATTTTTAGATATAATGTGTTCAATAACCAAATGTTCGTCTGCAGAAAAGCTTGGAAAAGACAATACGTCAAAACACTTCCGGCTGCTTTAATTAATCTAGACGGGTCAGCGATTATTGTCTCATCTATAGCAGGTATGTACTCGATTTTAAAACCCGAAAGCACACAGTGTGATTGGCTGGGCCTGAGCTATGCCCAGTCTCAGCCAATCTCACTTTGTTGTTTCGAGCATACTATGCGAATGCAATATTAATTTTCAGAAGTTTTAGTACTCATTGACGAATATTGGCAAGATTGGCGCAGCATGTTTAAGTAATTCTCAAGTGAACCCAACTATAGATAAATAGTACAGTGAAACCTCTGTAAACTGGACACCCTGGGAGGTCCCCATGGTGTACGGCTTAGAGAGGTTTCACTCACGGTAAATCAGGCATTTGATCGTTCTGATAAATAGCTGTGTGCGATAGCGATCACGAACAAACATTATCACCTGCGATAAATGACGAAAAATGAGATCACATGTATTTTCTTGGTGATAGCTGTACATGTAGCTGAGGTTCCACTGTATATGAATATACAGTAAACACTCGTTACCTCAAACTCTCTTAAGACAAACTACTGATATCAAATTGAATTCTCGGTCCCAAGTACGTGTTTTTCTATATAATATATCTCGTTAACTCAAATGTTCAATAACTCAAAGTATTCTCCTCAGTCCCCTGGACTTTGAGTAAACGATTGTCGACTGTATGTATAAAAGACACCGACATACGCCAGTATATCAGTCATGACTTGGAGACCCATAAACCATGATTATAAAGTTTATATCACTCCGCTCTCGTGCTGGACAACTTTGACTCAGAACGATCAAATGCCTGATTTACAGTGAAACCTCTCTAAACCGGACATACTGGGATCTCACAGGGTGTCCGGTTTAGAGAGGTTTCATTAAATGTGAACCATATGTTCAATGGACATGCAAAATTACGAATTTTAAATAAATCAGAAACGAGGATTTCAAACAAAATATTTCGTTTTTATTTATTTTCTTTTTAGTCACAACAAAATATTTGTATAGCATGTACATGAGTCTATAAAGTATCCGCCCTCCGTGTCTACTAGCCGAATTATTTGTATGGCCTTATATTTAATCTTATATTTAATATATATGAGCTCAGCTCAGGCTCGGCAAATCAAGCTGCTTGATTTTTAGAATGAGATTGATTAAATGCTTAACCCCGTGTGAAAATACCCAACAAAGTAATTGCCGTCAACAGCTTTGAGCAGTGCTCAAATTAGCTGGCGCAAGCTCGCCTGAGTTGAACAAGAACACGTTGTTGAGAGGTTGTGCTACCTCTAGCTTGGATCCTTATCACAGGTGACGGAAAACATCGATTTCGACGACTGTTTGCGGGGCCCGGTGACTTGCTAAAACTTGTGCCGTGTTTTTTGGCATGGTACACGGCGCTATGACGCTGTTTGGTGTCTTTTCAACATCAACTGTTACAAGAAGGTGACGATTTTTAACATTTCCACGTTTTTGAAAAAGCCAGTTGGTTTAACTAGTGTCTACCTTTTATCAGGAAATGACGTCGAAAAAATCGCACATTTTCGGAGTTACAAAAGCACATGTCTGATCGCATATATGTGACGAGAACAAAAATAGTGTTTATGAAATGTTTGTCCAATATAGGTTCTTGTCCAATAGTTCACCCTTGAACTTTGATAAGGAGGTAACCCGTTTGTCAGGTATAAAATCGCATGGCTTGTCTCATATGTATTGATCAAGTGCGGCCCGTTTCACTAAACTTCGTAAAACTAAGTTCGTAAGTGCAAAAATATTGTTTAAAAAAGCATTTACACAGACAGCCGATCGTGGAAAATCATTAATACATTATCACGTACTAATAACTATCTTCGCACGAACTTTTTTATCGTAAGAAGATCAGTCAAACGCGGCCATGTGGACCGTTTCACTAAACTTCGTACGACTAAAATGTTTGTAAGTGCAAATTTAGGATCGTCTGGAAATTACAATTGATGGATTTACATTTATTGAACATAGGCTGCATAATTAATTGTTTACAAGAAAACAATGTTAAAGTGAAATTTACAGACTATCATAATTATGCATGTACGAACATTTTAGTCGTACGAAGTTTAGTGAAACTGACCCCTGGTGCGTTATTTTTGCTCGCCAGTATACATACATATACCATATCTCGGAGTATCTTATCTACGACGGGATTATCGGAACAATGAATAGCCGGCAGATTAACGGTGCTCTAAGTCGGTGGCATTCCTATTGTCATTCTTAACCATTTAACTCAATAATTCTGTAATCCAGTACCCGTCATCCGAAAACCGGTATTGTCGGAATACTGAACAAATTACTGTTTATAGTTTTACTATGCAGTGTTGCGTATCACCATGGACAGCACAGACAATTTATTTTCTGGGCTTTTCATGATGATACTAACCACTGCAGAATAAAGTATTGACCATGTCTGTTCTTTCAGTGTATGCTCACTGGTCACGGAAACTGGTTGCCTATTTCCAATTGTCATAGAAAACATTTGCGTACAACACATGTAGGTTATATATTCTCGTATTATTAATATATAATTAGAAAAGAAAAAAAAGTGAGATTATATTTCGCTAACCATTTGAAATTGCTTTTCTTTTCTACACCATGATTGATCGTGTATTGTCGGTCGTTATTGCCAATTGTTACGCGCGGTTAATATACAACGCAGTCATGGAATAGCAGACCTAATGGCGTGGGGAATATTGTAAAGAAAATTATTATAGGAATGAATGGCCTTTTTGTGGAATTTATCGGGGTATAAACTTGGAAAAGTCGCGGGAATACTGGACGAAGGCCGGAAGGCCTCGTCCAGTATTCCCGCGACTTTTCCAAGTTTATATCCCCGATAAATTCCACAAAAATGCCATTCATTCCTTATAATTCCAGCATTTGAAATAAATACATCAAGAAAATGTGTTTATTTTCCGTTTTCTTAAGAATTATTTTAACTGCGCATCACGGTTACGGAAAGTAGTTCGGCATGGGAGTTTACTGGGATATAAATTTTGGACAGAGACTTGCTACGGACCAATCAAATGTTAGGGAATTGTGTAAATATTTTTGTGCTGGAATTATTTCCAAATGTCGGTGACTTTTTGTACAATAGTGTTGATTGTGGGCGCAAATTTACATGGATTTTTTTTCATTAATTCGTTCCCACGAAATAACAATTCGTTTCCTCAATTTAACAATTCGTTCCCTCGAATTAACAATTCGTTCCCTCGAATTAACAATATTTTCTCACGAAATGACAATTCTTTCCCTGATTTTAACATTTCGTTCCCTTGAATTAACAATTAGTTCCCTCGAATTAACAATTCGTTCCCACGATATAACAATTCGTTCCCACGAATTAACAATTCGTGCATTCAATTTAACAATTCGTTCCCACGAAATAACAATTCGTTCCCGCGCAATTTAACAATTCGTTCCCATGAAATAACAATTCGTTCCCACGGGAACGAATTGTTATTTGTTATTTTGTGGGAACGAATTGTTAAATTGAGGGAACTAATTGTTATTTCGTTTGAACGAATTAATAAAAAAAGAATTCTACGTCAACAGCGGGGCTCGGTACAAATTGCTACTCGAACAGAAACACAAATGTATATAATAACATTAGCTAATATACGGAATTACGACGTTAGTGGTAACAAGTCATCGACCTTAACAGGGCACATAGTATTCTTCCTATACCCACGTGTTCAGAAGCCAGATATATATCTTACATACTTACATGCAAGATATGCTTCACTGACATCTATCACTGATTATAGTGTGTGTGTGTTCATGATTGAAAAACACTTACGTTCCACGTCTTGCTGCCGACAAACGTTTGGCTATTAAACAAATTAAATCTCAAATATTGATTTTATTACGAAAAATTGATTTGTCTATGGGAATTTAACATGGGTGAAAAAGTGGTAAGGAAGTGTGGGAGGAGTCACAAAACGAAAAAAATTGGAAATTGACTCCGAAACCTGACTAGATAGCTTGGATATGATCTAAGTAAGAAAACAAAAGTTAAATTTTAAAAATCGGTCCAGTATTTCTAAAATTCAAAAAAAAATCCCCATGTTAAATCCCCATAGACATCTTATCTTCACTCCGTGAAGATGTCTATGGGGATTTAACATGGGGAAATTGTTTTTTCGCAATAAAATCAATATTTGACCAAATTTCACGAAATAAAAAGAAGGCTCATTCTTAATTTTTCCTTTAATTTAATATTATCAAAAGAGTTTTTGAATTGTTTATATAGCCGTAAAATTTGGGCAGCTTTCGTGAAACAGACAGTAAGTACTAATCTAAGAACAGTGGAACGTCTCTAAACCGGACATCCTGGGACGTTCCCAGGATATCCGGTTTGAAGCTGTTCCACAATAAGTCTGATACGAGATATTCCATACATAGAGAATAGTAGGTTAGTGCCGTGAATGGGAAAAAATATCTGGCAAGGCTTAGGAAACGGGATGGGCGAGGCTCTGCCGAGCACATCCCGTTTCCGTGCCGCGCCAGATATTTTTTCCCATTCACGGCACTAACCTACTATTCTATTTATCCCGTCAACACCTACAAATGGCTGTAAAATGCAAAACTTGTATTAACTGGATATCAAAAATGTTTCACGGCACCGTGTTTCACGGCACATACTCACTGTGTTGACGGGATAAATAACTACTGTCTGATCCACATATTGCTGCCGACGAACTTTTGGCTATTAAACACATTATATCTAAAAATATATTTAAATGTAAGTACTTTTTCATCGAAGTCACCCTCCACAAAGAAATGATTTAATGAAATTCCATCAAATATTGATTTTCTAGGGAAAATACAACTTTGCTATGGGAATTTAACATGGGAGCTAAAATCTTCTCTCTTTTTTTGAACTTGTAGACCAATTTTTTTAAAGTCTACTTTTGTTTTCTTAGTTACATCATTTCCAGTTATCTAGACAGGTTTTGAGGTCACTTTCCAACATATTTCATTGTTCGACTCCACACAATCACGCTCCATCTACTTTTTGCTCCATGTTAAATTCCCATATGAAAAATAGTTTTTTTCGTAATAAAATCAATATTTGATGGAATTTCACTAAACTAAAGAAACTGGGGATGGCGATTTTTATTGTTGATGAGAAAGTACTTATAGTTTAATAGTTCTTAGATTTAATATGTTTAATAACCAAAAGTTTATCGGCAGCAATATGTGAAACAGACAGTAGTCTTGTATCTACGGAAGCGTCCTAGTGCCAATGCTATAATATTTGTATCTCCTTATTAGGAGATAATAACTCCTAATTAGTTGATAGTAACTCCTAATCAGAAGATAGTATCTCCTAATTATGACTTACTGTCTCTTAATTAGGACTTAGTATCTCCTAATTAGGGCTTAGTATATCATAATTAGGACTTACTGTCTCTTAATTAGGAGTTACTATCTCATAAGTAGGACTAAGTATCTCCTAATTAGGAAATAATAAGTCCTAATTTGAAGATAGTATATCCTAATTAGGAGTTAGTATCTCCTAATTAGGAGATAAATATAGTTTAGCAAATGCACCTGGGGCCCGTTTCACTAAACTTCGTACGACTAAAATGTTCGTAAGTGCAAATTTGGAATCGTCTGGAAATTTCAATTGATGGATTTACATGTATTGATCATAGGCTGCATTACAGACTATCATAAGTTTGCACTTACGAACAGAAGTTTAGTGAAACGGCCCCCAGAGATTCAAACAGGTAAAGATGTTAAACTGTTATGTCCTTCCATCATTAGTTTGTTTTAGAAGCGGAACACGTGTAACATAAAATGTAATAACATTTCAGTTTGTTAAGGAGTAATGCAATTAGTGTGCTGTCCCATGAGTGTTATGGTGTTGAACGCAATAGTCTGCTTACCAGAGCTCCAGATAAGCTTTGTGTCTAAAGAGCATTGTACCCCTGATTTCAAATTAAATGCGTATTTTATTTTGAGAAATGAATTATTGATTTTCGTCATTATTAAATAGGGAACAAATGATAAAAAAAAAAAGTTAAACATTTACTCATTTGAGTGTATTTTTACTTATTCAGTTATTTCTTTCTGTAGTATAGTTGCAAATTTAATTAGTTGAGCTCAACTGAGTAAATTTTCAACTTTATTACATATTTTCACTACTCAATTTGAAAACCAATGCGTATTTTCACATTGCTTTGCTGTGAGTATTTTGTACTCCCACCGTTGTTAATTAATGCGGATTCTGCTAAAAATGAGTGCGTCAAATACTCCAATACGCACATTATCTGGAGCGCTGGCTTACTGTTTAATTATTCAATAAATATTCCCAATAGTATTTGAGTAAAATGCTGGAATTCCTGCAGCAGAACAAAAACGAATTACGGGTTCATAATATATACATGGGACCAGTCATATGAAAATATACCTTACCACTTTCATTACTAAATAACTGACATATACTGGTTCATATTGATCTTTGGACTAGTTCATTAATCGTGTGAGGGATGTTTTTGTATAATCTGAAAATTACTGATAAATACTGTAGATGTTGATGGGACGGCTCACTATGAGCCGCCTCATCTGGGGCCCGTTTCACTAAACTCCGTAAGACTAAAATGTTCGTAAGTGCAACTTTAGGATAGTCTGGAAATTTCAATTGATGGCTTTACATTTATTGAGCATAGGCTGCATATGCAGCCTATGCTCAATAAATGTAAATCAAATAATTGCTTACAAGAAAACATTGTTAATGTGAAATTCAAAGACTGTCATAAGTTTGCACTTACGAACATTTTAGTCGTACGAAGTTTAGTGAAACGGCCCCTTGGATCTACAGTGTTTGTAAGTGTTGGCTTATGGCCTGCAGGGTTAAAGAGGTTAATTCGTGGAGCTATTTATTGTACCGTGGAACCTCTCTAAACCGGACATCCTGGCAGGTCCACAGGGTGTCCGGTTTAGATGGGTTCCACTGTAATTAAGCACTCGATGACCAATTTTTGTCGTTTTCAGTCATGAACAGACATGACAATGAAATAAATCACAATGTATGTTGAAACGCCTCTACATTAATCACCATGGGCTCCCCAGGGTGTCTCGTTTAGAGAGGTTCCACTAAATGTATATATATATGTAATTTATTATATATGCATGTAGTGAGATAGTTGCTTATCTCTGACGTCACCATTTAATGGAAACGTACGTTAGTTTCCATGCTTAATTCATGTTATATAAGCAATATATTCCATCGCGAATACAAATCTTTATTATATACCTACCCATGAAATACATAGTTATACGATGTAAATAAAAGTCATATGTTCTCATCGATGAAATAAACATCTTCCGGTGAAAATACGACTACTTCCGCTATCTATATTCATAACGCGCACCTGCAGTACCGGACTGCAAATAGGGTGCAAATACACATTCATTACCGTATACAGTCTAAAAAACTACTAATTTCCATGGAGCGGTATATAATAAATAGAATATTCATATTTTTGCGACGAATATGACATATATGTTCATCTCGTGAAATATGGACATTCCACACCACGAGATGAACATATGTCATATTCGTTGCAAAAATATGAATATCCTCTATATCTTGTTCTCGAGAGTTTGCCACACCCACTATATGTATGTTCTTACGCACATTACATTATGTGAATGTGAGTAACAATATGTATTGCATAAAATGGATTTTCACAGTTTAATAACAATAGTGTAATAAAATTCATAATAAACTAGTGTGATAAGTATGCAAATGAGCCTGCTAGAAAAAACATGTGAGGTAATCAGTACAGCTTCAAATTATGATGATGTGCTTATGCAATCAATATAATCTAACAGTTGTGCTTTTATTTAATATGATATTTGTTAAAATCGTTGACTGATTCCATAAGAAACTCGGCATAGCCTCGTTCCGTATGAAATCAGTAAACTCGTTGAATAAATATGTTATTTAATCATCACTCATGTAAGATCCTCTATTTATTTGTATTCATACTGAGGTCGTATCTTCACATGAAGTAGTTCATATTACAATGGTCGCAAAACCGGCGACAATACCACACGTTCTATCTGGTTTCACTTCATTGATAATCTTAAGATAATCTCTAATCCACGTCAAAACGCGCCTTGTATGGTATACCGACGCGACGAATCAAAGCGCCGAACCAAAACAAGAATCCTGTTAAACGGTACATTTTGCCATACACTGTTAATTTTCAACTGCAATGTTTCTATATGACTTCTGCAGCGTCTTGTAAACACAGGTGGTTACCTTATTCCAAACACGCTAGCAAATCCACAAGTGGATTTGCTGGCGTGTTTGGAATAAGGTAGCCCATATTAGATAAGAAAGGTTTTCCCCAGGTAAAAACGTAGTAATTTAGTCACTAAGACCAAAAGGTGTATCGCTGTGCGTTATCGGGATTTGTTTTAACTTCTCATGTTTAATAGTACTGTTTACATATCATAATTGACACATACATGGAAACATGGAACTGTGCTCGTTCCTGATTGTAATATATGTTTTAATGTATTAGATATTCCATTGATTATATTCATGATTCGCAACACGGAATATACATGTACAAGGTAAGTTAAACTTAAGGCACTTTTCAGGCACCTGTAAGTGGAGTAGATTTACGAAGTAATTATACATAAAAAATAGCAATCTCTGTACATGCATATTTACAATGAGACGTTTTATATTTGGTAAGTTTTGTTTTCAGTACATGTTTTAATTAATGATATAAATATACTTAATACAGGTTTTTGGACTATGGGAAAACGAAGAAATTAAAACATGTATATAGCTATTTTATCTGTATATATTGTCAACATGCACGTGAATAATCGGCATGAAGATAAATATGTTGCATGTTAATAAGCATCATTTTGTCACGGACCTTCACATACAGATGTGCTCGTGTAAATGAAAAGCAGTATGGGCTGGAGTCTATTGAGTTTAATGAAAAGCTTTTGCACGACGCGAGTGCACAAACCCATATATGTGCCTGTGACTGAAGAATGAGGCTCATGGGATGTGTGATCAATTTAGTTCCTGATCAAATAGCACAGTCGTATAGCCTGATAACGATCTGTATTGATTGTTAGAAGCAGGACGGGTGTTTCATTGATGGCATGGCGAACAGTGCAGATCCTGATCAGACTGCGCGTATGCGCAGGCTGATCTGGATCTACACTGATCGCAAAACCCATAAGCCCCATTTATCCAGTTACAGCCACGTATTATTAATATGCGATTTCATTCCATACATACATTGTATACTAATCAACGAAAGAAACGCGCGCTAACACTATAATTGTAAAATTGCTATGGCATATGGTGAAAATGTTAGTTGAGTGGAAATGATTTTATTGACATCGACAAAATTCCTACAAAAATTATATAGGCAGATACATGTACTGGCACAGTAAAACCTCTCTGAACATGAGAAAACCTTATATTTCCATAGGCTTAACCCTTTGAACCCGAAAGCCCGCTATATCGGTTTATGCAAACAGTGCAGATTCAGATGAGCCGGCTCGTAACGAGCCGTCTCAACTGGATCTGCACTGTTTGAAAGAAATTTTCATATTTTTGAGAACAACAAATACCCCCTTTTTATAAATGGAATAGTCTGAAAATCATTTTGCGATGATTGGATTGGTTGCAAAATTAACATATTGCAGCATACTTAGGGGTGAAAGCGTTAACAGTCAATTGTGACTGTCACTGGAGCGTATGGTATTCAGGTACACCCTGCCTTCTGATAGGCTAGCACACTCATGTAGCCTGATATAATTATTCACCACCCTGTTACCAAATTGTCTAAATTGGGTTACCCTGTCAGTGCAAATGCGCTGTGTGCTATTTATAGACATGCAACAGGAAGTATAAATGACATCATATTATGACATCATAATTAACTGATCACATGACATAAAATGGAAGCTGTGCACTTCCTGTAACCATGGGTAACACTGCGTTTGATTAATGGCTTCCAAACAAAAAGAATCGTGTAGTGAAGTTAGAAAATTAATCATAACTTCTTATGCGTCTGGCCAAAATCAGTCAGAATTGGCAAGAATATTTAATAACCACGGTCCACTATTAAGAGCATAATAAAGAAATATAAAGAATTTGGAACTGTAGAAAATAGACCAGGAAGAGGCAGGAAGAAATTGTTCACAGACAGGGATAGCAATCAACTTTATCGTGTTGTGAAACAGAACAGAAGGAGATCACTCCAGGATATTACCAGCATAATTAATGAGGGTAAGGACCATACTTTCTGTACTAAAACTCTGCAGAGAAAAATCCATGATCTGGGGTATAAGCGACGTGTTGCCAAGAAACGGGTGGTGGTGAGGCATGCCAACAAGAAAAAGCGTGTGACGTGGGCTAAAGAAAGAAGGAAATGGACAGTTGATGAACACTGGAGCAAGTGGATATTTAGTGATGAAAGTCAAATTGTAATTGGTGCAAAGAACCGTGTGCTTATCTGGAGAAAGGGCTCTGAAGTCAACGACCCCCAGCTTGTGAACGAACCTCCAAGGGGGCGAGTCAGTTTGATGGTGTGGGGATGTATTTGTTATGAAGGTGTCGGAACATTAACACAAGTAGAAAGTAACATAAATGCTACTAAATATATTGAAATACTTGACGATAATTGGTGGCCAGTTGTTGCACGCCATTTCCATGGTAACGACTATATATTTATGGATGACAATGCCCCTGCCCACAGGACCCGTTCAGTGAAAGAATATATAGAAACAAACAACATAAACAACACAACGTGGCCAGCACAGTCACCAGACATAAATCCTATAGAAAATATTTGGCTGAAATTAAAAAGAGACATAGAACCTTCTGCAGCAAATATTCACACCAACTCCGAGCTCATTTGTGCTGTTCGACGTGTCTGGGAAAACATCCAACAAGACTATGTTAGAAAGCTATACCAGTCCAATTCCAACACGTCTGTCAGAAGTAGTTAGGATGAAAGGCAATCTGACCAAATATTAAGGTAAAATTTCAATCTGTTACAAAATAATGACCACATATACAGCAGTTTCATTTCCACAAGTGTTGTCAGTCATTTTGAAAGTGGTGAATAATTATGTCCCTTGACTGTATATTTACTGTCAGGTGCATTCAGTGTGGGTCAAGGACTGAACTGTGAACACTGCACGCCCTATTCAGACTGCGGATTCAATGATCGCAAACCCATAAGCCGCATTTCTACAGTTAACATCACGTTTATGCCTGATCATGGTATCATAATTACATGTATATATGTGCATGTACGCATTTCTTGGAAATTATCCACAAATGAATCGTTCATGTACAGTTAACCCACTCTAATTCGGACATCCTGGGAACCCAGTTTAGTGAGGATTCACTGCAATGAAAACTAATGTCTGTTCCACGTTTTGCTGCCGACGAACCTTCGGCTATTAAACATATTAAATCATATATATCGTTAAATGTATGTACATGGTGGCCCAAATAAACTTGGACACAGTACATAACATCTTTCAATCTTCACAAATGTTGATATACATGTTGATTATTATATTTGGCATATTAATTTTATATTGACTTTATCGAAACCACACGCATACTGTTGCCATGGCGATTTTTACTTCACTGGGTCGAAATCGAAAGAAACATAATATTTACGTAACCAAGGTGCATGCTCACGTGGTTACAACTACAACAACAATTACTGAAAATTCCAGAAGCGCCTCCGATTCAAAGTACATATTCTTGTATATTGTCCTTATTATGTAACTGATTTTGATGAAATATGGCGCATCAAACGCGTCTTGTTAAGCTGCATTCGGTGGTCCCGGTACTTTGGCCGAAAATTCTGTCGTTTTTATGAAGAATCGATTTCCGTGTCTACTGACACGGAAATCGATTTTACGCAGAAACGACATAAGTATGAGCCAATGTGCCGGGACCACCAAATGCAGCACATGAAGACGCGTTTGCTGCGCCATATTTCATCAAAATCCGCTGCATATTAAAGAAACTATCAAATGATACTTACTTTGCAGTTGGCGCGCTTTCAACACTTTGCCATTGTTGTTGTTGATCTAACCATGTGATCATGCACCTTGGCAATGCTATACAACTGCTGTAAAATGGTACTAAACCACTTTCATGCTGAAAAATTGCATTTAGTGCATTAAATCCACCATCGAGTAATACAATACAAGTATTCACCGCTTCACCGCTTACAGTAGGCATTATGTAATGCAAGTTTGCCTCAATTTTGCTAAAAATACGAATTGCTGACTTCGTGTCACTTTTTGAGCATTAAATTTCTCAGTCTTGCGCGTGTAGCATGTTTACTGGTGGCATTTACCAACTCTGCTGTGTGTTATTTGCTGTTAATGGCATTGTACATGAAAGGAATATTTATTTATGCATTTAATCTGTTCAGTATATCATTTATTTGACTTTTTCAATGAAAACAATGGCTAATAGATTGTACGGCTTTTCAACTGTTTCACAACGTTCTCAGGCAGGGGCGTAGCTAGCCAATTTGAATCTACAGGCCCGGTTGACGACTTCCGAGCACCGTTGGTGCGAGTATGCTAGGGGTCTGGGGGCATGCCCCACTCCCCCCCCCCCCCCCAGAAAAAAGAAAAAAGAAGGTAAATGGAGCACTCTGGCACGTTTCAAAACACCTTTGTATTGGCAAAATGTTGCCTATTTTTATTGCATTTTTGCCTTAATGCAGCTACGCGCGTGTCAGGAATAGAAATTCTGGAGTATGACCTCGTGACGTCATACTTATAATGACGTCACAATCCGTGCAAAAGCAGTACGCAATATACATTCTTCAAACAGCACAGACAACAATATGTAAATGTCCAAGTTGTTTTGGGCCACCCTGTACTTTTTCATCAATAACAAAAAAGTCACACTCCCCAATTGCACTGTTCACCATTCTATCAATGAAACACTTATCATGCTTCTAACAAGCAATATATAGAGAATATTAGTACAGTGTCATGAACGTGAATAAATATCTGTCGAGGCTGAGAAATCAGGATGGGCGAGGCTTGCCGAGCACATTCTGATTTCGAGCCGAGTCAGATATTTATTCACGTTCATGACACTATAATAATATTCTATTTATCCCGTTAACCACATCAAAGTTGTTCAAATGTCTCTAAAAATGCATTTGTGGCCTCATAAGTTTGTCTTCTGAAGCGACAAGATTATCGTGTTACGTCATTCACATAATGACGTAACGTCATACATAATGACGTATCTACTAGACGTGAACGAGAAAAAATACACGTACATGCTTTTCACGTCTAGTAGCGACATAGTTGACGGGATAAAGATCCTTAGCAGGCTACAGGAGCGTGATATTTCATCAGGAGCTGCACTGGTCACAAATCCCATAAGGCCTATTTCATTTCTCCAATCACAGCCATAAATGTTATCAGCCCCATATTTATGTCTGATTAGTGCACCACAAGTATACGTGTTTGTGTTTAGTTAGTTATGTTGCGGAGTATATCGCATTTTGTATACACATTTCTACGGAGCCCCGCATGGGACGTAGAATTATTTTTTTTATTAATTCGTTCCCACGAAATAAAAATTCGTTCCCTCAATTTAACAATTCGTTCCCATGAATTAACAATTCCTCCCCACGAATTAACAATTCGTTCCCTCAATTTAACAATTCGTTCCCACGAAATTACAATTCGTTCCCACGGGAACGAATTGTTAATTCGTGGGAACTAATTGTTATATCATGGGAATTAATTGTTAATTCAAGGGAATGAATTGTTAAATTGAGGGAACGAATTGTGATTTCGTGTGAACGAATTGTTAATTCGAGGGAACGAATTGTTAAATTTAGGGAACGAATTGTCATTTCGTGGGAACGAATTGTTAATTCGATTGTTCGTGGGAACGAATGAATAAACAAAATCCATGTCCCCTGAGGGGCTCCGTACATTACTCTTTTTGATTATTTGAATACCAGTTGAATGGCTCGCTGTTGATGAATATTAAAACGTGCCAGCGTGCACATATATAGAGAATAGTAGGTTAGTGTCGTGAATGGGTAAAACTATCTGGCAAGGCTCAGGAAACGGGATGGGCGGGGCTCTGCCGAGCACATCCCGTTTCCATGCCGCGCCAGATATTTTCCCATTCACGGCACTAATCTACTATTCTAATTATCCCGTCAACACCTACAAATGGCTGTAAAATGCAAAAATATAACCCCAGCCACCGCACATATTCATACGCAGTGATTAGATCGTATTGACAGGATATCAAAAATGTTTCACGGCACCGTGTTTCACGGCATATACGCACTGTGTTGACGGGATAAATAACAGACGGTGTCTGGCGGTACATACACCCTGTACTCTTTTCAGAACCATACCAGTTTAAATATCTGCACAATCTGATCAGGGTCCATATGTACATGTATTGCCATGACAACAAGCAGGATGTATTCTTTACAACGTTTTCCGACAGTGTAGCTCTTCAACAGAACGCTAGAATATTGATGTTCAATTGCTGAATACGTTAAACATAATTATTGAACATTGTGTATAATTTGACAAACCGTTACTTATTTCGCGCTTACCAGCGAAGATCCAGACCAGCCTGTGTATCCGCGCAGCCTGGTATGTGTCTTCAATGTGCGCCAATTATGTGATGTAACCAGTACTGGTATGCATACAAGATACGAACAACAACGAATCTATGTGTCTGCATGTTGATTTCCGAACAGAAATAAAATAAACCCGGTTTTGTCCAATGTGCAACCGATATAGTCTGGGCCCGTATTGAAAGAAACAGATACACCTTTCACTTTATAACATACGTATAAATGCATTCGCTTGTATATTAGCTCCGTATGTCTGTGTACTTAGTTACGCTAACTCTGCTACTCTGGAAAGTATAGGATATAGATACAGGTACGTTAACGTTCTTATAGTTTATGCATGGGTACGTTCAAACTTGGGCTGGCGTCTCGTATTTATAAGGACATAATTTCTGAGCTTTTGGGGTTTTGCTCGAGATACGGTGTGGAATCGACACACAAATACGACGCGATTGGCAAAGATTAGCTTTTGATTTATGAATATGGTCTAAACCGACACCCCACCCTCGACTACGCATACATGTACTAAAATGGTTTTCTTTGCTTACTGTCATACATTGACAGTAAACAAAGAAAACCATTTTAGTACATGGATGCGTATGGGAGGGTGGGTGTCGGTTTATACCATACAGTGCACTGTAAACCCAAACGTTCAACTTTAGAATGCACTTTGAACACCAAAATGCAACAGCTATTGAACACGTCAAGAACGCAATGACGCGTTCAACGAGCATTCGATTTCTTAACGCTAATGTTCAAAGCATTAACGCACAGTGTTCTAATCTCAACACCCTTTGAACACTAGTGTGAGACATTGGTTTAAATTTATGTGTTCAAACCGTGAACACTACCGTTCAAAACATGAACGTTGTGTGTTCAATATTGAACATTTCAAGTGTTCCAATTATTAACGCTTGACGCGTTCAAATACGATGCAACAGATATTGAACACCTCGAACATGTTCAAGTTACAAGTGTTCAGCTTTGGAACACCACATGAACATGTATGTATGCAATTTTGAGCACACACATATTGTGGTGCTCTAATATAAACAGAAAGGTGTTCATATTTGAACAGGGACGTGTTTCTGTTCTTAATTTAATCATGGAAATGTTCTAATTTGAACAGAAGGTATTAAAAACAATTCATTTACACATTTTATTTTGAATCATTCAATATAATGGCATTACATTGTACATTAGTATATAGAATTACATGCATACATATCTGCAGAGCTTCTGTATCGTTGAACGGAATAACAACATCATTTTCTCCATCATCATTGAATAACATGGGTGGGTGGGGTAAGTCTACATTTTGATTTCGGTTATCGTGTTTACGGCTTACATGCGATCTAAAAATGGACCATTTGCTTGATGTGAAGGAGCAAGAACCTATACTGCATGCAACCGAGAAGCTTGGATCATCTTTGTGATACCTTATGGTATGATTTTGAAATGATTGCATGGAATCTGCAAAGAAACAACACATGTTGGAGGCAAATTCGGACTCTGTCTCATTTTGCATGTTTATCAAGCAACCCCTACCACAAAGAGCTGCCACAAACATTGGCGAGTATGAAGAGATGCTATTACCATTAGTTTACATGTTAAAATCACCTAAATAAGTAAATTAAATGTACGGTTTACATTTAAATGTCCTCAATATCCTTTAGCAGCAATGCCGGAAAGAGATAAAAAATTGCGCCAATTCCCAGAATTCCGTGGTCATGACGGAACCGCGTGGAACTAAAAATACTCCGATAAAAATAGAATTACAGGTACGTTAACGTTCTTATAATTTTATGCATGGGTACGTTCAAACTTGGGCTCGCGTCTCGTATTTATAAGGACATAATTTCGGAGCTTTTGGGGTTTTGCTCGAGATACGGTGTGGAATCGACACACAAATACGACGCGATTGGCAAAGATTAGCTTTTGATTTATGAATATGGTCTAAACCGACACCCCACCCTCGACTACGCATACATGTACTAAAATGGTTTTCTTTGCTTACTGTCATACATTGACAGTAAACAAAGAAAACCATTTTAGTACATGGATGCGTATGGGAGGGTGGGTGTCGGTTTATACCATACAGTGAGGTCAGCGTGTAAGTGCACACACGAACGAACACGACAGGTTGGTTCGCTACCCACCCAAAGTGTATGTTGTTACCACTCAGTTGAACCGTCTCGCCGAGACGGTTCCACTCACACCACTCAGTTGAACCGTCTCGCCGAGACGGTTCAACTGAGTGGTAACAACATACATTTTTGATGCGAAATGAGAAAAAATGCAGAAAAATATTTACATTTTTGTTTATGCATGAAATACAGTGGGGTCAGCGTTCCAACCTGTCGTGTTCGTTCGTGTGTGCACTTACACGCTGACCCCACTGTACTCATATGCACGCAATGGTGATTTTAATTTAAATTAACTGGTTTTCTTTGTTTACTGTCAATATCATGCACGCAATGGTGATTTTAATTTCAATTCACTGGTTTAGATAATATATAGAGGATGCACACGAGTTTCCATTTGATATGGGATTTATGAAACGAGTCACGCACAGTTTATGCACCGAGCCTCTGGCGAGGTGCATAAAATTGCTAACGCGTTTCATAAATATCATATCAAATGAAAACGAGTTTGAGATTGTGTTTATCACAGGAGTTCACACTCCAAAGAACAGAAAACGTGGAAGATATTCGATACTTATAAGTCAGAAGACGCCATTGACTATTTTCGCATCTAGTTGAAAGTCTCCACAGAGAAAAATGTTTTTTAAATTTGTACTAGAAATAAATCTATTATAGATATGTTAAATTTGAGATTCCCCTTCTTTGTAAAAACTTCACATTACCAAACGGGAGCACATTATAACAATTGCAACATTGTTACTGAGTCGCTGACGCTAGTAATGACGTTTACAACACAAAGACGTCAAAACATCATTGTCTTGTCGCGTCATTATGGATGTCATTTGGACCGTCTTCATTTTGTTCGTTTTGGCATAACTTTGGCGCATAATACGAATACGTTAATAGGGTCATGCGGTTGGCCAATCAAATTCGCTCCAGGTGTTATTATTACACGTGTGTCATATCAGATTTATGAATTGGGTTACAGCACATAATAGAAAGGTTTTCGTGTCATAATCGTGGATGCTAACCAACAATTCGGAGCGCATGCGTAATGGACACAGGTTTCGGAGAACTCCCAATTTAATTGCGGGCAGTAACGCTGCAAATGTCCCGTACGGTACTTCCCGCAACCACACCTCATATGCACAAATATTAATCCGCAAACATGGCGGGTTTAGATATGAAGTAAACGATACTTTTTCAGACGCGGACGCGATTGTATGACATTTATTCTGATGCAGTCGTGTGTTTTCAGCGGTAATTCGGCACGATGAGTTTCGCCTACTGGTCAAGGAACAACCGGTTGATGGACAAAGGACCCGCCCGGGCGGCTACACGACATCAGGTATATGCAGCCTGTCCTCAATAAATGTAAATCCATGAATTGAAATTGCCAGATAATCCTAAATTTGCACGTACGAACAATTTTGTCCCACGAACTTTAGTGAAACGGACCCCTGGTTCTTAGGTATCATTTTCTAGGTGCATGTTATCAACCAACAATTCGAGTGAAACGTGCCCCAGTCTCGGAACAATAGAATAAAATAAAAGGCCTTTAGTGACGTTTTTGGCGGGAGACATACTGTCTCCACGCTATTGGGATCGTGATTCTGGCCGTTTGCACGGGTCTACTTTCGGAAGTGGCTCTCTGTTCATCGGGGGACGTCTCAATAGGCTCAATTTGCGTTCGCAATTAACAACAGTCAGGTGACATTTAAAGTCAGCGAGTGAACTGAAAGCAAGTTAGTAATAGCAACGGCAATGCTCAACATTATGTGTAAAATAGTTGGCATGCCCAACTTTACTTTTGAAGAGAACAAATTGCTGTTATTGAGACGCCCCCCGTATCGTGTACCACGCAGTCGCATGGCGACGTCGAAGGCCATTTCTTTTTCATATTGTGGTTTACTGGCGATTTTCTAAAAGATTACCCTCTGGGTGAGCGAAACAAAATTCATGAAAACATTTTGCAGTTCATGCAGCATACACGTTTGTAGGCTTACGCCCAGTCATAATTTTGAAAAGATTTCGCATAATACGTCTGCAATATACCTCGTAAAACGGTGTATTAGTCGGACATAAAGCACCTTTGCTTCATCAACCTATTTGTGTTTAGAGCAGGCTGTATTTTACAAACACCAGTAACTGATCAAGTTCTCCAAATGTGCAGATTGTTCATCCAATAATCAACATCGAATATATTTCTAACAAGGAATTTCTGAGTATGCAAATTCACAAGTGGCTACTTGTCTCCCGCCAGTCAGTACTTTCAGTACTTTGATTTTATTTCCATCCCTACTACATGTACGGGTCATTGACCTGTGGCCGTATATAGCTACACTATGGTTTACCTGGGGGCCGTTTCACGAAACGTCGTACGACTAAAATCTTAGTAAGTGCTACATTATGACAGTCTGTAAATTTCACATTAACAATATATTTTTGTAAACAACTATTGGATTTACATTAATTGAGCATAGGCTGCATATGCAGCCTATGCTCAATAAATGTAAATCGGTCAATTTAAATTTCCAGACAATCCTAAATGTGCACTTACGAACAATTTTAGTCGTACGAAATTTAGTGAAACGCGCCCCGGGTTCTTATGTTTCATTTTCTAGGTACGTGTATACTATTTCTATTTTTCATGTTATCAACCAACAATTCAAAGTTAACCGTAACGGTTAACTTTGAATTGTTGGTTGATACATGAAAAGACACAGGTGGATAAAAATAGCATATTACAACAGGTACATGTAGGTCTAAAACCACACTGTTGCCAGCAGAGGTGCTAAATGCCTTGGTCAGGAGATAACATCTGTGAATAATTAATGCTCCAACAATAACAGTACGGTAATTACGCCATATGGCACTTGTTTTGTTAGAGACCGTCATAGACTATGTTCAATTAATCAGGTGCAATTTATGAGTTAACTTCTTTGATTAACTAGTTCTTAGAGACTGCTTAGTTATGACGTGTATGCGACGATGAATGTTGTTTAATCTTGGTGTCATTTTCAGTATTATTTCATACCCACATGCATAAGACGTGTGCTCATTATAACGTACCTCCATGTAGTCATGCACATAATATAATCTATGTAAACACACATGTTTGCACTATTATTGGACATTATGTTCACCTTCACTATGCTGTTTGACTTCTACTCAAAATCTGTGTAAAGAGGAAATAAAGATATTGAATTGAATTGAATTGCCATATGGCGCATTAACAACATGCAAATTAGCACAAGGGTCCTAATTACCGATAACACGCAAAAGCAATATTATTGTTTGTAAAACTTTTCTAGCTCTTAGACATTTCTTAGCACTGCCATAGAGAAGGTGTTTTGCGAATATTGGACCATTAATAATGTGATAATTTCTTTGCATAGAAAAGCACGTGTTGATGTGACCATGTTTATTGTTCATAAAAACCTTGAGACATGTACGTGTGTGAGTTACTTATAAACACAAGTTGGAATTTGAATAATATATTTGGATAGTGTTAAAGTTCCGTGCATGTTGGTTGTGTAAAATAAGTATGATTAATTAGTATACAAAGAGGCGGACATTTAAACATTGTAATTGCAATATAACACATAATATCGCGACATAGCACCCGAATATACCTATAACAGACCGACCGTGTATATACCGCAATGGATGTAGAAATGCTGAAATACAGAATAACAGAGGTACCAAAGGAACCATTTGTCTCCTGGCAGTCATTGGTAACATACGTTACCGACGCCGACAAGGTCCCAGTAGATGCGAAACCGATACAGGTATACCCGTACATTTTGTACTTGTTATTCAGTGGAAATCCTCAAAATCTGACAACCTGGGAGGTCCCCAGGGTGTCCGGTTTAGAGGTGTTCCACTATAATTTAGGCACACTACAACATTCGTTACTGAAACGGGCAAGGTCCGCCACATTGGAAATACGATTCCGGTATTCACGTACACTGATATAATTATACATTATATATAGAGTTGTTCAACGATCATGTTGTTATTGTGTGGAAACCCTCAAAATCAGACAGACTGGGTGGTCCCCATAGTGTCCGGTTTTTCTGCGTTACATTACATGTATAGTATCATAACTTTGACAGCTCGTGTGCATATTACATACGTTACCGACAAAGAAAACGCTACATGCGGCGTATACTCGTACACTGTTTTATAGTGCATATTATATTAACGATGACTTAATATGATATTTCTTAAACGAATTTAATAATTTCATATGCAACGAGTGTTATGCAATTATTAGGAACGCTGCTTAAGGTCTGGGATACCCGCAATTACAAGTATGCCATAAGTACATGTATCCGATTACTGTGAGAATTATTTTTGTCAGAAATTCGCATTGCACGTTTCCGCGAACTTTTTGATCATCCCTCAAACCTTAAAACTGTTCAACTATTCGACTTTTTAAGAATTCTGAACTGAAGACGTTACATATATGTGGCTGTGACTGGATACATGGGGCTTTTGACTTTTGCGACAAGTGTAGATCCAGATCAGCCTGTGCAATCGCACAGTCTGATCAGGATCTGCACCGTTCGCCATTCCATTAAGGAATCACCTGTAATGCTGCTAACAAGCAAATGTGCATTCAAAATGTGTTATCTGATCAGGAGCTACATTAGTAACAAATCCCATAAGCCCCATTTCTCCAGTCATAGTCATTTATCAGGTAACCTGTCCTGCATTGACCGAATACGTACTGATTGATAACATATTGTTGTATCAGGCATGGTCCTGATATAAACATCC
Source organism: Conchocele bisecta (assembly GCA_029237695.1). Classification (NCBI taxonomy): domain Eukaryota; kingdom Metazoa; phylum Mollusca; class Bivalvia; order Lucinida; family Thyasiridae; genus Conchocele; species Conchocele bisecta. The sequence continues at coordinate 23,689,611 of CM055279.1, read as the reverse complement.
GGGTTACAACGAAGTGAAAACTGACGTTCCATTGGTCGGATGACGTCACGTGACGTTACCGAATGACGTCAGTGAAATGACGCGTTCTGTCCATAGAATACGACGTCATCTAATGTCATTTTCGAGCATAAAACGTTACCTGATAAATATAATACCAGGCTAGTGTATTTTGATATCAAGTTTATCAGGCTCGGCTCGGAAACGGTAGGAATTCCTCGGCAAGCCTCTGAATTCCTACGCGTTTCCTAGCCTTGCCTGATAAACTTAATATCAAAAGACACTAGCCTGGTATTCTCTATATGTACGTTGCAACTGAATCGATGGCTCCCTAGAGTTTCCCTTACTATTAACCAATATCGCAGTTTAACCCTTTCAACCCTAATGAACTGGAATGGACTGTGATATGCTAATGTTCCGACCAATCCAATGGTCACAAAATGATTTTCAGATTCGTCCATTTATGAAAAGGGGGTGTTTTTTTTCTCAAAAATATTAAAATTACTTTCAAAAAGTGCAGATCCTGATGAGACGGCTCTTTACGAGCCGGCTCATCTGGATCTGCATTTTTTGCATAAACCGATATAGCGGGATTTCGGGTTCAAAGGGTAAAAGAGAAAAAAAAATATTTCCGGAATATGTCAAAATTTAAAGTGAAGTCGAATTTGTCATAACGCATTGTTCCTCTGGTTGTCTCAACTGAATACATCCAAATTTGTGATTGAAACGCTTTCTTTCTATAAATGTGCAAACTTCTTTCGTGGCAATGAAATTTGAACCCGAATTAGGTTCGGAAATCCAATAATTAGGCGGGAGATTGTGTTTCCTATGTATTTGAATATACAGTTCATTCTGGAATGAATTTATTGGTTGCCTGTTATTGCATGATGTGAATGGGTTGTTCTTGTGACAAACATACAGACATGGACATCTAGATCGGTTATCAGCAAATATGCAGGGTGCGAAGTTGTGCTGGGCCGAGTCCTTTGGTAAAGTGACGAAGTCGAGGATACGCTAGCATGGATTTGTTAATAGTTAGTGATGTAGGAGGCGTCCTTAACGAAATTGGCTTAGCATATCTTCGTCGCCTGAAAGCAAATTAATAGTATGCCATTATTGATAAAGGCACACAAACTAAAGTGATATCATTTAAGATCAATGTAGCTGTCATCGTAACCAGATTTTGATAATATTTGGCCACAATGTGTGTCTAGGAATGGTGCTTTGTTGTACATACAACCCACGTCCGACCGCCAAGGTCAAGGTCACTAAGTACTTGTGTTCACCTTGTCTGTAAGGCAAATTGTAACACAAAAATGGTAAAGTTCTTTTATCCGAATAACTCATAACCACTTCACCAATTTTGATAATATTTTGCCACAATTTGTGTTTATGGATGGTGCTTCGTTTTGCATACGACCCACGTCTGACCACCCAAGGTCAAGGTCACTGAGGACTTATGTTCACCTTCTTTGTAATGCAAATTTGTAAGGCAAGCTGTTGTTCAGTTGTTATATATAAGGCTGCCAGTACAACCCACTTTTGAACGACCAAGGTCAAGGTGACGGACGACTTTTCTTCGTTTTTGTTTATTATTATCAAGGCTGCCAGCGAGGGCATAAACTTCGTTTAACGGTGCCATTTCTTGTCTTATAATAACGATTATAGTGAAACTAGATCTAATTTTGTGGCCCGTATGGTGGTTGCAAATGTCTAAATACCTAAATTATCACCCGGTGCAGACAATAGTATCTTAAAGATAATCCACGAGGTTAAACACTTCTAAATTATGATTAATATTTAAGATACCGGTGTAGTATTGTCTGATGATACACGGGTCCGTGTCGATAAATCCGACCTTATGACGAGTGTGACCAGCGCAGTCCCAGATCAGGCTGCGCATGCGCGCATTCTGATCTGGGACTACACTGGCCACGGTATAGCTATTTAAATTCAGATGCCTGTTTCTTTATACAAGTAAATGTACTAAAATGTACACCAAGGTTTACATTAACAGCCGAATTTGAGAAATCTTTGGTGGGTTTGTTCCGATTGAATGACCCCTCAACGTAAATGAAAAAGTGTAGCATTAGTGAACCATATTAACGCGTGAAATTAATTTATAATTTTGTTCGTACACGATTAGTTTTGTCTTCCCAGGCTGTCCAGCATGTCCGGAGATTATATCGTGATTTGACGTTTGAGCCTGAGTGGGTATGGTAGTTGCTATATTTATCATAACATAATGGTTGCAATCTGGGTCATACGAATACATGAATTCTGATGACCCAGTAGCAATTGAAACTGTTTTTCGCCGAAATTCCAAGTTCGTCTTAAGCAGTGACATACGTAATGAGAGGATCGGCAGCAAAGTTCGACAATATTTCTCCAACATTTCTCCATCATCTTTCGCAATTCAAGCGAGTATGTCTAGATATGTTAAAGGCACATGCCCACTCAGCAGGCACAAACTGTTCTTTATATCAGAGACATCATCTGAGACATGTTCTGGCCAAATAAACATTCATTCACTATTACCCCACGTATTGATTGACATTATTATTCATTTCATAGCAGAATTAAATGTCCACACTGATATCAGGGGCGATGACCGTGTTTCCTTAAAATGTTTAACGGACATTATTATTTATTCTCTGTATTTACTTTTGATGTGCAATGATCATACCTTAAAATCGGTCGAACATATTATATTTGCAGGTGACGCATTTAATTAGTATAAATAATTAAAAAATAGCTACACACAACAATTTCCTTCTGCTGTTCCTTTTATATCTTGCCTTATTTCTCAATAAAAACATGTTTTGATAGCACTTCATGTTTCTGAAGTGCTGTGTCAAAGCATGTTTTTGATGATAAAAATGGAAAATAGATGACAAAAAAATAAAGATAGCGGTGTAAGTGTTAATACGCGATCTGAAGTATATATGACCGGAGAAAATGGGCTCATGGGAATTGTGGCCAGTGTAGCTCATGATCAAATAGCACATTCCTTTAGCCGGATAACGATTATATAATCTATATTGGTAGTTAGGAGCAAGATGGGTGTTTCATTGCTCGAATGGCGAACAGTGCAGGTCCGGATCAGAGTGCGGATACAATTAATATAATTAAAATCCATTTCCGTGACAGCGATATATTTGAAATGTGCATTCACAGTAACGTAAGGGTTTATTCCTCATTCCCCCAAATTTAATCTCCAGAATTCCTGATTACCCCAAATCAGTTTTACAGGTAAATTAGAAAAGGCGAGACCCAAAACTATAATCTGTTTCAAGAAATTACGGTTGTTTGGTGAATGTCAATTATCATACAAACCAACTATTTAAGTGATTTCATGGACAAAGTCTTATTCTCGGCGGCTGCAGGTTTACGGTATGTATGGATGTACAGTGCAACCTCTCTACAACAGCCAGCCACCGGATGACTAGCTGTTGTAGATAGGTAAATCATATAGCAATCAGAGCTAAATTTCACCGAAAAATGCAAGTTGAGAGACCAATTAGAATCGTCTAAATGAGACGATTTTAAAGCACTCACAACTTGACAGTTTTTATGAAGAAGTAAGTAAAAAAAAATAAAAAAAATTATATCTTCACCAAAAATGTCACGTATCAATGTGCTGTAATTTATCTATGTACATTTAAAATAAGTAACTATAAAACATGATACACTATCATTGACTTTCTATTGTATTTATTTCCTCTCATCTTTAAAAAAAATAAGTTTCACAAGTTTACAACAGTTTCCAATAATGTTTGCAATTTATAAGTTGAAACAGAATATAATGTGTTCACACCCTAAGGCTATGTTAATACTAATCCCCTAACTGGACAAATTCCTGATTACCCCAAGTACAAAATGATCATTTTTTATAAACTTGGGGGGGATTAGGAAGACACCAACGTAAGCACTAGCGTTATACCGAGCCAGGCTAGTAAACCAAGCAACCGCTTTGGATGTTAGAATTTCAATTTTCAAAATAGATAATAAATGCACCACGTGTGTTATGTACACATACAATTTATATACTTTCTGGACAAGGCATATTGACTTTAGATTATATTTTGGATTATAAAAAAATGATGTTAAAGCTATGTTTATTAACATGGCGATTTTAAACCACAAACCGCTATTTGCTTAGTATAGACACGATTGTATTGAACTTTCCATACCTGGGCATATGAGCCCAACATATTTGTCAAGCCAAAGCAATGTGCATGATCACGTGGTTACAACAACAACAACGTTGCCCACTCCAAAGTAAGTATTAATTGATATTTTCCTTAATATGCAACGGATTTTGATGAAATATGGATGCATTTGGTGGTCCATGGGATGCATTTGGTGGTCCATGGAGTTTGGCACAGACGTATTTCGTTTTTGTAAAAAAATCGATTTCCGTGTCTCCGACACGGAAATCGATTCTTCGCAAAAACGACAGAAGTTTGGGCGAAAATACAGAGACCACCAAATGCAGATTAACAAGACGAGTTTGATGCGCCTTATTTCATCAACATCCGTTACGTAATAAGGACAATCTAAAAGAATACGTACTTTCAATCGGATGAATTCTGGAAGTTTCAGTACTTGTTGTTGTTGTTGTTAGTACCACGTGATCATACACCTTGCAAAGGCTGTTGGCCTGTTTTCTTTTCTAATTTATAATTAACGTTAGTTGCAAGGACGTTATGAGACGGTTAATTTAATCTAACTAGAACAGATATACGATACGACACATTTATTCATAAACTTACTATTGATTACATGTCCATGTAGTATCATTCATGAGAACAATACATCAATAATACGCCAAACGTCAGACAAACCACGAGAGTGTGTACCTAATAATTGATCATGAACGATATTTTCCTTAAATTCGTCGAAAGATAACGAAACATTCCGTACAAATGCGGGAACTATTACGGTAACTATCACAATTTATGTAAATATTTTAATGAACAATCTGCTTACATGTAGGCACACACATGGCGACGGATGGAGGAGACAGAGGCGGGTCAGTCGGGGAGATACAGTGGCGTCAGCGTGTAAGTGCACACACGAACGAACACGACATGTCGTGTTCGTTCGTGTGTGCACTTACACGCTGAATCCACTGTAGGGGGACATGGGTGAGGGAGAGTGATAGTGTGTAAGGGGGGGGGGGGACTTGATAGAGAGACGGGTAGAATGAAGGAGAGGAGACAGTGAAAGCGAGAGAAAACGAGAGGGAGGGAACGATTCATTGAGTGTGGTGATTGAAAAATAGAGGGGGTGAGTGATAGAGAGGGGATAGTGTGGAGAGAGAAAGATAGAGGGAGCGAGTGAGAGATAGAGGAAGATTGATAGAATGTGGAGAGAGAAATGGAGAAGGCGAGTGAGAGAGAGAGAGGGGAGAGTGATTGAGTGTGGAGATAGCAAGGGAGAGAGGAGAGAGACAGAGAGTATGAGATCCATATTGAAAAATGCAGGGGTCCGTTTCACTAAGGCTTCGTACGACTAAAATATTCGTAAGTGCAAAATTATGATAGTCTGTACATTTCACATTAATTATGTTTTCTTGTAAACATAAGCATATGCAGCCTATGCTCAATAAATGTAAATCGAAAATTGAAATTTCCAGAAGATCCTAAATTTGCACAAGATTTTAGTCGTACGAAGTTTAGTGAAACGGGCCCCAGATCGCCCATTATTCCATTGCAATGTCACATAATTATACTAGATCAGCGAATCCGTGGTGTAATTGTTTAAGAACACGGCTGGACGTGCACCAATTGATGGCTCCGATCAGATCACGCGCGATGTCTGACTGTGGTAATATTTGATCGTAAGCCAGGACAGGCGTGTTAGATTAAGTCACTATAATTAATATTACTACACATCGCAACATGCTTCGTTGAGTTCTTTTCACTCGATATATTTAAAATATCGTATATTATTGTAATATCATATTTACATGAGTTGGCAGTGTATATGTCCGTGCGTGTGTGTTGCGGTTTCACTAAACTTCGTACGACTAAAATGTTCGTAAATGCAAATTAAAGATCGTCTGGAAATTTCAATTGATGGATTTACATTTATTGGGCATAGCCTGCAGTAATTGTTTACAAGAAAACATTGTTAATGTGAAATTTACAGACTATCATAATTTTGGACTTACGAACATTTTAGTCGTAAAATGTTTAGTGAAACGGACCCCTGGTAATATTTTGCATGAATACATACACGTACTAATACGGTGGAATCTCTCTGAATGGTATCCCCAGAAAATGCCCGCGTGCTTAATGAATTTTAATTGAAAACTGCCATTTTGCTTCTAATGATCATATGTGTACATCACGTTCAATCACACATAAACTATTACACGAAACAAACACATACACATCTTGGAAGGCTCATATGCATGAATTGCAATAGGACCTCTCTGAACTGGACAACCTGAGGTCCGCCGAGGGTTTCCGTTTGAAAGAGGTCCCACTGAATGGTGAACTATCTCCAATAACTAACAATCGTGTAGACTGAATGAAGGTTAAGGTCACGAATTTGGTTATTGAGCCAACACTAATTAACCTGCCAAATCGGAATGTAATAATTAACAACAATAACGTAACGATTGGGAAAACAGCGTCGCTATGAGAAAACCATGCTTACAATAAATTCATGGATATTATGAAATGTCTCCCGTCAAAATCCCGTCTGGTGAAAATAATGTCATTCTTAAATTTTCCTTTAATTTAATATTATCAAAAATAATATTGTTTTTGAATTGTCTATATAGCCGTAAAATTTGGGCAGCTTTCGTGAAACAGACAGTAGATAAATCGCCATATGTCACAATACTGTGATAGAATATGAAATACAATTGTATCCATTGTGATACATGTTATGTATAAGATTGTTTTTCTCAGGGCTCATGCAATTTTCTATTCAATTAACACGTATATTCTTTGCCCATCTGCTCACCGAATTGTGTGTATGCAGCTTGTTTGTGCAGTGTATTACTGTGTTGGGAATTCATTATTAATTAAATTGGAAGGAATTATGTAAACGTCGTTGCACATGTTGCTGTTGTACATGTTGTATGTTCAGAGTTGTGTAGTAACGAAAATATTATGGATATCCAACGGGAGGCGAATTTCATTTGCTGGCAAACTGAAGTATGTATAAATTATGTGCATTTATGTTTGTGTCAACCAGCTGGGAACGTTCGCAAGTCACATGAACCTCTCGTTTAGGTCCTCTTCAACATACATTTTCCTAAATACAATGTATCTCAGCAACACGTTTCAACACCTTTTCCCCCCTTTTTTTAACTTATATTTAAGGGTAGGAATTGGCTCGAGGACCTTCCAAACCCGGGCATTTGAGCCCAGCTCAACAGCTGTTGATGTGGTCAGCCTAATGAGGGGTCTGGCTCCCTTACGGAGTTAGCCACCTTCTTCCACTGATCCTTTCAATAGTGATGCAAACAAATCACAGATATAGAGAATACCAGGCTAGTGTCTTTTGATATTAAGTTTATCAGGCAATGCTAGGAAACGCGTAGGAATTCCGAGGCTTGTCGAGGAATTCCTACCGTTTCCGATCCGAGCCTGATAAACTTGATATCAAAATACACTAACCTGGTATTCTATTTATCAGGTAACGTTTTATGCTCGAAAATGACCACAGATGACGTGACGTCGTATTCTATGGACAGAACGCGGACGTGTTTACGTTGCGTCATTACACTGACGTCATTCGGTAACGTCACGTGACGTCATCCGACCAATGGACCGTCAGTTTTCACTTCGTTGTAACCCGGATGTTTATATCAGGGCAATGCCTGATACACAAATATGTTATAAGTCAGTACGTATTCGGTCAATACAGGGCAGGTTACCTGATAAAATCCGGTGATCCCTCGCCGATGACGCTTTCCTTATAGCTGTGTCGGAGTTATTTCAAGATTGATTATACTTGTGGTTGTGACTGGAGAAATGGGGCTTATGGGTTTTGCGACCAGTGTAGATCCAGATCAGCCTGTGCATCCGCACAGTCTGATCAGGATATGCACTGTTCGACATGCCATCAACGAAATACCCTTCTAACAATAACTATAGATCGTTATCAGGCTACCGGAGTATGCTATTTGATCAGCATATCTACTGTTGACAAATTCCATAAGCCTCATTTCTGCAGCCACGACCACATTTATGAAAGATATCTTGGACTTACTTCGAGAAAGCTACAGCTTATGAAGGCCGTGCCACCGGAATTATTGAGGGTATCTGCGCAGCAAATTAGCTAAAGTAGTTGCTGAGGAATGTAGAAAAAAAGTAGGAAGATTGGAACTAAATAACAAGTGTGCGTGACCTACTTTGTCCACCATGAATGATGCTGTATATCACATATAGTACAGTAGAACATGTGGACCTGCGGCCCATTTCACTAAACGACGTACGACTAAAATGTTCGTAAGTGAAAAATTGTGATAGTCTGTGAATTTCACATTTAACAATGTTTTCTTATAAACAATTATTGGATTTACATTTATTTACATTTAAATGTAATCCATCAATTGATCTTTCCAGACGATCCTAAATTTGCACTTACGAACAGTTTAGTCGTACGAAGTTTAGTGAAGCAGGCCCCTAGTGAGATGGCTCGTAACGAGCCATCTCATCAGGATCTGCAATTTTGGTCATTAGTCTTAAGATTTTGAAATAAACATACCTCTTTTTATTAATGGAATAGTCCAAACTTAACATGGAACATACCATGTTTTATACACGTATATTTAGGGGTGTAAGGTTAATTCGATGGATTGCATTGTCATAGCATTGCACACAAATATTTCTCGAAGTGTTGATGTGGGTGAATTACAGTAACACCTTTATGTACCGGACTCCTGGGGCCTGTTTCACGAAACTTCGTACGACTAAAATGTTCGTAAGCGCAAATTTAGGATCGTCCGAAAATTTCAATTGATGGATATACATTTATTGTATTGAATGTAAATCCAATAAAAGTGTTTACAAGTAAACATTGTTAATGTGAAATTCACACAGGCTATCATAATGTTGCACTTACGAACATTTTAGTCGTACGAAGTTTAGTGAAACGAACCTCTGGGGAAGATCTATACATCCGACTACATGTGTTTTCTAGCCTGTATATGTAAGTATACCTGTATAAGAACACGACTGACATTGATATTCTTTATGAACCTAAATGTACTTTCTGAATTGCGCCTTAAATAAACTGAATTGGCGATCAGCAATATAATCAATTTGCAATCCTTTCCATTGCTACAATGCAGGCCCGTAGCCATGGGGGTCGGAGCGGTTGGACGACCCCCCCCCCCCCCCCCGCCCGCCCCCCCCCCCCCCCGCCTCGATGTTCACTTTTTTAGCCTCGATGTCCACTTTTTTAGACCCCCTAGATATCTCAGGCCCCTTGGGCCTTCGAAACGACCCCCCTCCCTCAAACAGGTCTAGCTACGGGCCTGCAATGTATGCATATTTGACATGTATGGATATGTATGGCGCTCATGTGTACGTGTTCTGTCGATTTCACCACATTTCCCGCCATTTTAATTAAAATCGAGTGTAGACTAATATTTAAAATCAGTCAAACAAACTCGCGAGCAAACATTTGCAAATTTATTAGTATTCAATATCCTTATGAAAGTTATGTACACTTTCATTACAATATGGCTAGTCCATTTGAAAGCCTTATAAATGTTTAATGGTCGTAAACAGGTTTATATTTATTGCTTTATGACATAGAACATGAACTAACACCCATGTTATTGCATTCAGACTTTAGACGACATTTTCTGCCATACTGTAAATGTCTGTACGTAGAATGACGTATATATGCACATGCAAACACAGTGGAACTTCTCTAAACCGGACACCCTAGGGTTCTCCCAGGGAGATCGGTTTAGAGATGTTTCACTGTAATTTGTGGATGTGTCTGGAGAAATGGGGCTTATGGGAGTTGTGACCAGTGTAGCTCCTGATCAAATACCACACTCCTGTAGCCTGGTCCGTAGTGCTTGTTCGAAGCAGGATGTGTGTTTCCTTGATGGAATGGCGAACAGTGCAGATCCTGATCAGACTGTGCGGATGCACAGGCTGATCTGGATCTACACTGGTCGCAAAACCCATAAGCCCTATTTACCCAGTCATAGCCATATTTAATGGGAGAATCTGTGACTGGAGAAATGGGGCTTATGGGATTTGTGACCAGTGTAGCTCCTGATCAGCACAGGCTGATCTGGATCTACACTGGTTACAAAACCCATACGCCACATTTCCCAAGTCACAACCACATTTAAGCATATGTGCACTTAAACATACATTGCATGTATGTGTCACAGTTTGAATAACGCGCAGTATATGGATGGTATAGTAGGGTTGGCAAAATGGTTAAAATTTTCACAACTGTGACTAGATAATGGAGCTTATGGGTAGTGCGACCAATATAGATCCAGATCAGCTGTCATTAATATGATGACAATGTATGTTCATGATTGCAAAGCATATACACATTGTCTTGGAGTGCACATATACCTGATTTATGATGAAGCATCTCTCAACCGGACACCGACGTCACAGGTGGAAGACTCGGACTATATTCGGACTCGGACAGTACCATATTATATTTATAGAATATGGTATGTACGAGACCAAGTGGGTGGGGTAATGGGATATTTTTAATAGGCATTTTTTTGGTGTCATAGGTCCGAGTCTTCCACCTGTGACCGGCGGTAGCAAAACGCTTTGGAATTGACGAAACAGGGCCCCGTTTCACTAAACTTCGTACGACTAAAATGTTCGTAAGTGTAAAATTATGATAGTCTGTAAATTTCACATTAACACTAATTTCTTGTAGACAATTATTGGATTTAGCAGCCTATGCTCAATAAATGTAAATCCATCAATTGAAATTTCCAGGCGATCCTACATTTGCACTTAGGAACATTTTAGTCGTACGAAGTTCAGTGAAACTGCCCCCATAGTCGTGTTCAAAGAACAGCGATGTCTTGTTGATTACTTTCACAGTGTACACTGGTGTTATCGGCAAAAAGATATTTATACTTATGGTACTGTCTGTCCGCCTGTGTGAGTAGATATCCGCGATTATTAGGTCGTGGATTATCGCCCGTACAGGCGGCAAACCGTGCTCTATGTTATGTATCTTACTCCCATACCTGCAACACGTATGGCGTTCCTAATAACTCGGGTGCTAAACTCGTGAACAGGGGGTGATGTGGGATAAATCGAGGATCGTACATGTCATTGAGTGATGATTTAACCCTTAGACCGCTATCTTATTTGTGTTTGTCGTCTGCTGTTTATTTTCCATTTTCCATTTTTATCATCAAAAACATGCTTTGACAGCACTTTAGAATAATTTACAACATGCTTTGACAGCATTTCAGAATCATTTCCTTTGGAAATGATTCTGAAGTGCTGTCACACCATGTTTTTATTGAGAAATAAGGCAAGATATAAAAGCAACAGCAGACGATAATTGTTGTGAGTAGCGGTCTAAGGGCTGATATGCTATTTTCTAAACGAGTGTACTGATTTCATAAGAAACGTGGCTAATCTCAACGAGTTTAATAAACACCATATTAAGTCAACACAAACGTTAGATTATATTGTTTGCAAAAGCGCATCATCATAATTAGAAGCTGGTTGATTACCTAAAACATTCTCATTTGCATATGTATTACACTTGTGCATTACAATTTGTATTACACTGTGTTATTAACCCTTTCACCCCTAAGTAACTAAATGGGCTGCGATATGTTAATTTTGCAACCAATCCAATCATCGCAAAATGATTTTCAGACTATTCCATTTATAAAAAGAGGGTATTTGTTGTTCTCAAAAATATGAAAATTACTTGCAAACAGTGTAGATCCTGATGAGACGGCTCGTTACAAGCCGGCTCATCTGGATCTGCAGTGTTTGCCGATATAGCGGGCTTTCGGGTTCAAAGGGTTAAACTATCAAAGCCAATGGTATGCAATAAGCAAGAATATCACATGGGCGGACGGGCCTATAATACTTAAAATGCAGTGCCCGCTGTGCATTAATTCTTATCTCCGCTACAAGTCTACTCATTAAGGCATTTACAAACTCTTACCACCTTTATGTTCAAACTGATATGGTAGAAATTAAACACTTTACTTAATCACCACGTTGCTTACTTTATGATAAAGCTTTGTATGACAAGGCGACAGGACGAAAATAGGTCTTATCACATTCAGGGAGCGTTGACAAACGTATAAACGACGCAGAGAGTGCTTGACAATAATCAAGTATTTCCTCGATAGGGAATCTACAGAGCATATCTATTATTTTCGTCAACATTCGGCGTTTTAGAAATTGCTTTTCAGCATAAAATATAAATAAATCCCGGTGCAATTCCGCATGAGCTGTTATACTTTAGTGCACACTCCATAAATCCGCACCTCTTGTGGGGGAATTTATGAATAAATCTGTCAATACGTTGAGATAGGGGTGAATGAAAGTGAAAGGATTTCACTGAGTGGAGACGATAAGCATATCTGTCGCTTTATTATATGTTAAAGTCAAATAGGTAAAAGTGTGTATTGGGTCTGTTCACGGGAATATTGGTGTTACTACATTGGTGGTGTTCCGTGCCTGATGTGAATTTGTAGAAATTCGAGATATAAATACATGTAAGTCGAAATTTGGTAAAAAAATCAGAGCAAACGCGGAATAATACCGCGTTTGCTCTGAATTTTTGTACCAAATTTGGACGTAATTTACGCACATTTTCGCATAGTTTTGCAAATAAGTTCGGATAAATATCGAATCTATGGAATACGGTGTTGATGTACTATTTCATGGGAATGGGCATATAGAATAATAATCAGAAAACTCATGCAAACGAGTTCAGCCAATGTAGACACAGACCAGCCTAGATATCGGCGTAGTCGCTGGTTCACTTCACTGTTTTCTGATTACTATACACACTATTCTGGTGGTAGTATTTAGCAAATGGTTTACAACACGGTCTAATTGCACAAGTATTTAATTTCGTTAAATATGCAAGCGTACAGGCGTTTCCGCATGACTTGTCCGTGGTATTAGGGATTAGATTGAAGTCGTATACATGTTCATGTACGTATAGTTTTACTACCTCAACGTCATGGGAAATCCGCTGTCAGAGTTAAAACACGGGTTTAAAACGCCCATTGGTTATATAATCTTGGTTGGACAAGTATTTCAGTTCGTATATGTAACGTTATACCAAGAACTGACTGGCGAACGTGTTTCTGGGAACGTATTTGCACTGCAGTAACGTGGACGGTGGGTGTTTTCTATACTCGTGGTACGCGGGTGCTCGGTTCTGCGATCTGACACGAACCCTATCACCTCCCGGTGTGGAACTTAGTAAAATTAATGTATTACTGATTATGTGTATGGCACATACCACACTCGGAATCGCAGGTGATACAGTGTATTTCTCACGTTGCTGGATTAAAGTATGTCGTCTGCTGTTTTGTTTTATTTTCCACTTGTCTCGATGAAAACATGTTTTACCGGTTCACACGTGATGTATGCTAAGTCATGCTTTTATGTTAAGGAATACGCTAAAAATAGAAAAATGCCAGACGACAGTTTTCGTTTCACGCCTGTATGGTGTTTCTTGAAAACAGCATTCATATTGATAAATTACACTAACGTTGATGTCGGATTTGGCGGGAATACAAAACATAGAAATGTCACTACATGTATATATGTATAGCGTTTTAACCGCCAGCAGGGGCACCGGAAGCATCATAAGATTGGTCCGGCGAATCTAGTGGGTGCCCACCAAAAGTGTATGTTGTTACCACTCAGTTGAACAGTCTCATAGTAACAACATAAACAGTGAATTTTTTTTTTACATTCCGTTTTTTTTTATATTTGAATTCCAAATATGTCAAAATTATTGATCCGGCAGTCGCCGGACCTGTCGGACCTATTCCGACACCAATGGTGTATTGTAATTGCATTCATTCGACTGGATAGTTTGGATTTAATTGTAAAGCTGGTGAGATCAATTTTACCACTTTGTAATAAAAATAATAAAAGCAGGCTTTTATTCATCCATGCACGTCTTTATCAGTCCTGGTGGATGTCTGGATGCGTGAGTATGATAGCCTCAATTAATGACGTTCCAGACATGTTTGCACGATCACTATCATAGAAGTAAGTACAAATTGGAAATAAAGAACAGTATACAGTTAGTTCATGATCATTCGGGGAACATTCAAAACATATTGCCCCTCGATGTTGTGGACGACCGGGAGCACTATTACCCTCGGCCTTCGGCCTCGGGCAATAGTGCCTCGGGTCGTCCACAACACCTCAGTGAAATAGGTTTGACTGTGTTATTACCTTACCAAGGAATTAGGTCATAGGTAGTTACAATAGGCTTAAATGATAATAGCTTAATAATAGTGATGTGATATATGAATATAACATATGTGAATATTGTCTTGTTACTGTATACTATATGGTACATTGAGTTGCCATCTCAGCCATATGTGTATGTACAAGCCATCATACAGTTTCGCCACTTCGAGTGTTTGACACGTACAGCAAATAATATGACAATAAACCATATACAATTTGGTGCAATACATCATAGACAGATATGACAACGACGTGTTATAAATATTATGCCAGCAAACTATGCAAAAGACGAGATATCTGAGAATTTTTCCCATCAATCTGAAAATAAATTTTGATGTGTAAACTTTTCAATCTGATGCACAGCCTATTGTTAGTGTATACCTACCATTATATGTAAAGCCATATTTACTCGCATAGTAGGTAAGTAGACATCAGTGACACTGGAGTTTAAAGCTAATAACAGAGTACAGTAGTGGGTATATAATTATGGTATGTGCTGTATGATTGGTCAGGTAAAGGTGATACACTGTGAAATTTCTGTTTATGAGGCTATTTACATTGGAGGTTCATGTTGTAAAAAACACAGACACAAACCTGTCCAGAAAACTGACATATTTTACTGTTTATGGTAACATCATTGATAGGAGTATGTTGTCCTGACTTTTCTACATGTGAGTAACTACATAAGATCCTATCTACTTCACATGTTGCATTTTGTGTCAAACGCCAGAACAGGTGAAATTGGCTGATGGCTTGAACACACAAAGATGGCCGAGTTCGCAACTCCATGTACCCTGTAGGATACAGTAACGAGGCAGTGTTCACATATATGTTATACTTACATTTTATCACATTTACGAAGCAATTATCTTTGAATAAAAAAATGGTCAGGTATAAAATGGATCCTTAAGCAGTAATATACTGCATGTGATACAGTGGGGGTCAGCGTGTAAGTGCACACACGAACGAACACGACAGGTTGGAACCAACCTGTCGTGTTCGTTCGTGTGTGCACTTACACGCTGACCCCACTGTACATGTACAATGAACGTGAATTTCGCGTGGGGCGCATCGGGTCGCATCGGCTATTGCCCAGGCACGTGAAACTATTTCCAAGAAACATCAACATCCATGAAATTAGTTAACTATGTAGTATCAACATACATGCGGCTGTGACTGGAGGAATGGGGATTATGGATTATGCGACCAGTGTAGATCCTGACCAGATTATGTGGATGCACAGGCTAGTCAGGATCAAGTTTTAAATCAGTGTTCGCCATTCAATCAATGACACATTATGCTTGCAACGAGCAATATATAGAAAATAGTAGGTTAGTGCCGTGAATGTGAATAAATAGCTGGCAAGGCTTAGGAAACGGGATGGACAAGGCTCTGCCGAGCACATCCCGTGTCCGTGCCGGGCCAGATGTTTTTCCCATTCACGGCACTAACCTACTATTCTATTTATCACGTCAACACCTACAAATGGCTTTAAAATGCAAAAAATAACCCCAGTCACAGCACATATTCATACGCAGTGATTATGTCGTATTGACAGGATTTCACGGCACCTACGCACTGTGTTGACGGGATAAAGATCATTATCAGGCTACACGAGTGTGCTATTTAATCAGGAGCTACACTGTGAATAAGTAATATTGGGTAATATTACCTTCCACCAGGTGTACTAGGTTAATAAAAGCAAAGTCAATGATATTAATCTCAATATTAGGTAATTTCAAAGGCTATGGGTGTTTTTGTTTCGACAAAGCAGATAACTGACGGACATATTAGCGTTGTCAAGTAGCGAAAGTATTGTTAGAAAACTTCGTGCATGATGATTCATCATTAAATGTCTGGCTATACACTTGTCTTATACATACGTTACCAAATTTGTCTTGTAATTACGGACACTCAGGAGTAACTTCCCTTAGAACTACATTTTACTTCCGGGACGTTATCGGCGTTAGAAATGGCGGCGTGTGTCAGTTTGACGTCAACTTCCGTAGTAAGCCGGTGCTAGGAGGCGTTTGTTACAATATTACTGGCACAGTCTTTGGCACAAATGTACATGTGCACATAATTCCAGCACAAAAATATTTACACAATTCCCTAACATTTGATTGGTCCGTAGCAAGTCTGTCCAAAATTTATATCCTAGTAAACTCCCATGCCGAACTACTTTCCGTAACCGTCAGGCGCAGTTAAAATAATTCTTAAGAAAACGGAAAATAAACACATTTTCTTGATGAATTTATTTCAAATGCTGGAATTATAAGGAATGAATGGCCTTTTTGTGGAATTTGTCGGGGATATAAACTTGGAAAAGTCGCGGGAATACTGGATGAGGCCTTCCGGCCTTCGTCCAGTATTCCCGCGACTTTTCCAAGTTTATACCCCGATAAATTCCACAAAAAGGCCATTCATTCCTATATTAATTTCTGCCAGTCGTCTTGTGGGCTCATAGTATAGATCTCTTAATTTCTAGCTAGCAATACAGTCGAACCTGCGCTAAAGGACACCCCCGGATAGCAATTATCCGTCTATAGCAGACACTCCTTTGTTTTCCCAATTACTAAATGTTTAACATAAATGACCCTGCGAACAGAGACCAAACATGCGAACAAAGGCCAGATTGTTCTATTCCTGTTACTGGCCTTTATTCACAAGTTTGACTGTATATCTGGTTTTCATAAGTTGAAGACGGTAACAATTTGGAATAAAGCAAAATAAACAATACTTGAAATGACAGTCACGGCGTTCTCTAACCTATAATATCGTGCTTGTCTTGTTTATTTTATCATTTTGTGTGTGTTTCAGCTTTTGGATACTTATATAAAAATATATATGGCACGGTCCCTTATGGAAGCGTCCTGGTGCCAATGATAAAATAAATATGTGTTATCTTATACTAACTCCTAATTAGGAGATAGTAACTTCTAATTAGGACTTAGTTTATCCTAATTAGGACTTAGTATGTCATAATTAGGAGTTATTGTCTAATCAGGACTTACTATCTCCTAATTAGGACTTACTATCTGTGCCGATGCTAAAACTAATTAGGAGATAGTAAGTCCTAATTAGGAGATACTAAGTGCTCATTAGGAGATACTAAGTCCTAATTAGTGTCCTAATGTGTCATGCATTTCCTCTGGCGCCCGGAGTACCCGGAGAAAGCCAACCTAGCCACCACTATACCAGCTCAATATCAGGGATCCGTTTCACTAAACTTCGTACCACAGATTTTTTTTTCGTAAATGCAAATATATGAGTCTGTAAATTTCCCATTAACAATGTTTTCTTGTAAATAATTATTGGATTTACATTTATTGAGGACTCAATAAATGTAAATCCATCAATTAAAATTTCCAGACGATCCTAAATGTGCACTTACGAACATTTTAGTTGTACGAAGTTTACTGAAATTGTCCCCTGGCGCCCGTTTCACTAAACATCGTACGACTAAGACGTGGACAACTAAACTTTACTGCCTTTCAACCCTAATTAAGGAACTGGAATGGACTGTGATATGCTAATGTTCCGACCAATCCAATGGTCACAAAATGATTTTCAGATTCGTCCATTTATGAAAAGGGGGTGTTTTTGTTCTAAGAAATATGACAATTACTTGCAAAAAGTGCAGATCCTGATGAGACGGCTCGTTACGAGCCGACTCATCTGGATCTGCACTGTTTGCATAAACCGATATAGCGGGTTTTCTGGTTCAAAGAGTTAACAACCGATTCTGAACGATTATTTGGTGCATGTGTTCTGATTGAATGAACCTTACGTGTCCGTGGAAAATTGTAGCATTAATAAATCACATTGATGTGTGAAGTAAATTTATAGAAATCTTCGTAAGAACATTTTTATCGAACGAAGTGTAGTGAAACGGGCCCCTGATGTCTTTTTGTCTTCTCTATTTTAGAACGAGACAAACTCAGAGCCACCGGCGCAATCCGTGACGTCACCAGCTCCTTCAGAGACACGCAGACCCCCGGGCGACCTGAACACCTCTCTGAAAATGGACGTCGACGTCGACAACGACCTTCAGTGTCCCATCTGCCTCGAGCTGTACACATATCCCATAATCCTCCCCTGCAGTCACGTGCTGTGCCGCGCGCCATGCGCAGAACATCTGTTTGATTTTAACTTCATCCGGTGCCCGGTATGTCGCGACAATTGTTACGTCAGCGGGGGTATTTCCAGCCTTCCGCGCGTCCTTGCGCTTGAGAACATTATAGAACGATATAAAACGGAAAAGAAAAAGGACTCCACAACGTTCACTAGTCCGTTACCCGTCACCGATCCTACACCGGAAACAGCAGACGAGAAACATTCGAAATTGGCGCGAGATATTGATACACCAACACCGCCGGTCGTTAGATGTCAGCACTGCAAGGGAAATATACCCAAACGCGCGAAAAAGTTGTGTGTGACTTGTGACAGCAATTACTGCGGGACGTGTCTACGTGTCACACACCCTAACAGGGAACCATTCACTAGTCATGAATTCACGGAACCGGGACACAGTAGTCCTATAATAGCGACACAAACTCCTGTGACCTTGAATCGTAAACCGGGGTCAAGCTCAGTATCAAGGTCAGGCCCGGGGTCAGGGAGTTCCAGACATAAATCCCCCAATTCCTACTGCCGGGTGTGTAAACTGCCATTTTCCGTGACCTCCAAGGACAGGGAACTCCACGAGGGTCACGCGGTCATCTCCATTGACGACGCCTATCGGGAGATGAAGGTAAGTCAAGATAATTGTACATCTAATTCGTTCTACACGATAGCCAGAAAATTCGGGTTTCACAACCCGAATAGTCTGGCTGTCGAGTATAGCGACTTACATATAAAGTAAACGAATCGACCAGCTATTTGGTTCTTTCAAAATTACCTGTATTCAAGTTGATAGTACATGTATCTGTCATTTGGCAAATGACAGATACTGTCAACTTGAAACGTGTCCTTTGATTACATGTTATAGCTAGTCCAGTACACGTCGCCTTCGCAATAGAGACCAACGGCAACAGAATGGTATACTATCCCCATTTGTGGGGCCTATTTGGGTTTTCGGCATAGCTTTTACAGTTGCTTATTCATTAACATAAATCTCAAAGGTTTAGAGTTTAAATTTGCATCAAAATCGCGTTACACAAACCTACATTCGATTTTTAAAATCAAACACATTTCACTTCCTCATTAGTAACAATAAATAGTAGCCGACATCTTTGAAACTGTTGAATCACGTGACACGCTGTGATTTGGTTCGCTAATGGAAAATGACGTGAGACAAGCTAGTTCTAACTGAGAACATTATGTAAAACAAAAATGTTTTGTTAAATTTTAGCCCCCATGGCCCGTGTTAAATTCCCAGAGATTTATTTTTTTCGAAATGAAATGAAATATTATCAAATAGATCTAGATCTACTTAGTCTAATGTTTTGGAGGAGGTTGACTGTTTGGTTAGTATCATATTGATGAAAAAGTACTTCCATTTAAATATTTTTTTATATTTAATGTGTTAAATTATTAATAGCCAAAGGCTAGTCGGTAAAATAATGTGGAACAGACAGACGCATTTCACTGGAAATTTACCATGAAAACGACGTATAAGATAGCAGCTCCACGACGAATATCAAACCAAATTGACAGATTGATTTTCGTCAGCCGGAATAGCTCAGTTGGGAGAGCGTCAGACTGAAGTGTTATATTACAATTAGCAATCTGAAGGCCCCCGGTTCAATCCCGGGTTCCGGCACGAACGGAACACAGTTCGGTGGCTGACAAATATTTTTTATCTTTTATAATTTTTGATTCGTCAATTTTTTTTATTATTCTGTCATTACCTTTTTCATTCCTAAATTTAATTTTTTCGACGTTTATCTACCAACCGTTTGGCTATTTAACAATAATTCTGAATATTATTTAAATGCAAGTACATGCATTATTTGTTATCAATACCAGTCTTTTTGATTGATCATGTATTGATTTCATTATGATTGCGTCAATTTTCCTATGGAAATTTAACATGGGACAAAAATGCGGGTGACGAGGATGGTGAAAAACGAAAACAGTTGGAATGTTATTCCGACCTGGCGTGATAGCTTGAACAATTTAATGATGTAAGTTAGATTTTGAAAATCGTTCTACAAATTCCAAAATATTTTTGTTGTAATCTAGTTTAATCGATATAAAATTATATTTTCACTATAAAATAAATATTTGACAAATTTTGGTCAATTAAAAAAAAATGGGGAAGGTTACTTTTTCAATATTTTCGAAAAATTATCTAGTGTGCCTAGTTTAATTAACAAATCATAGCTTCATTCTAGACACAAAATTGCTACCCCGCTCCATACCTCTCGCGAGGGTAGCAATTTAACCCCATCTCTTTAATGTAACGCATGGAAGAGTGATTTTTACAATTGGTTATCCGGCGTGTTTGATATGTTAGAGATATACAACTGTCAAAGCTGTATCAATAAATTATTAATAAAGAACATGGCCATGCAGAACTTTGTTATTTTACCGTATCAATGTGTTTATCTGACATTTACATGTATTTTGTAATGGGTAAACTTGTGTAGCCGTAGATAACATATCGGAGGCGAATTATTGTAGCTAAGCTTCTTGCGTCAGTGTCCAGCTTACGGAGCCACGCAGGGGACGTAGAATTCTTTTTTTTATTAATTCGTCCCCACGAATAACAATTCGTTCCCTCAATTAAACAATTCGTTCCCACGAATTAACAATTCGTTCCCTAAATTTAACCATTCGTTCCCAAGAATAAACAATTCGTTCCCACGAAAGAACAATTTGTTAATTCGTGGGAACGAATTGTTATATCCCGGGAACGAATTGTTAATTCGAGGGAACGAATTGCTGAATTGAGGTAACGAATTGTCAATTCGTGGGAACGAATTGTTAATTCGAGGGAACGAATTGTTATATCGTGAGAAGGAATTGTTAATTCGAGGGAACGAATTGTTAAATTGAGGGAAAGAATTGTTATTTCGTGGGAATTGTTATTTCGTGGGAATTGTTATTTCGTGGGAACAATAATAAAAAACATCCATGTCCCTTGCGGGGCTCCGTACCAGCTGGACTGATAATGCGTTAACCTTCATAGGCGGCGGAAGCCGAACATTATTGGGGGGGGGGGGGGGGGGGGGCCGAAGGGCCCGATAGCGCTAGGGGGATCCGGGGGCATGCCCCCCGTAAATTTTTGAAATCCAAGTGGTGTGAAACGCCATTTCCTGCATTCTCAGCAAAGTTCTCAGCAAAGTTCTCAGCAAAGTTCCCAGTACTCATGATTACACAAATATATTAGAATAAAAAATCCAAAATTTATATAATATTGGGGGGGGGGCTAGGCCCCCCAAACAATTATTTTGGGGGGGGGGGGGCCCCCTAGGCTCCCCCCCCCGCCCCCCCCCCCCCCCCCGCTTCCGCCGCCCCTGACCTTTTGAAAATGAGTATACTTTTGTACTGGCGTGTACTATAGATCAACATGGTTCGACATTGACAAATGGCGAAATACATCTAAAGTTACACCCTCTCTTTACATAACTTCTGGCAAACCGTACGAGTACCGCCCAGTTTATGTACACACAATGTAGTCTTATAATAGAGCTATATAAACAATTACTTTTAAAGTTACTGTGTCTCGGGGGGCCGTTTCACTAACCTTCTTACGACTAAAATGTTCGTAAGTGCAAATTTAGGATCGTCTGGACATTTTAATTGATGGATTTACATTTAATGAGCATAGGCTGCATATGCAGCCTATGCTCAATAAATGTAAATCCAATAATTGTTTACAAGACAACATTGTTAATGTGAAATGTACAGAATATCATAATTTTGCACTTACGAACATTTTAGACATACGAAGTTTAGTGAAACGGGCCCCAGATGAGGTTGGAAACTAGGGTATTGAGTTAGGTAAAAAGCATTTAACTGATTGAAGATTTGTATTGGTGTCGTGAATATATTTGCCCCTGTGAGTGATCTGAGAAAGTAAAAAAAATATGAAAAGAAAATTATTATCCATTTTTTTTTAAAAAACGCTAGTTTTGCTAAATATAGAATTCATAATTATTTCCCACTGATGTGCTCACACTTAGTAGCCACGTGCCTTGCTGTGACTAGACACTATGTCACCAGCACAGGTTGAAGTAACGGACCGAGATCTATAAATACATTAAATATGCCTAAAAGCATCAATAAGCTAAACAAGTTGTGTTACCCCCTCCATATACTCCCCATATACTCCATAATGGAGTATATGGAGGGGGTAAAAAAACTTGTTAGCTATTTTTTTTCTTCATTTATTGATTCTTTTAGGCGTATTTATTAAATGTATTTATAGACCTCGGTCCGTTACTTCAACCTGTGGTCACCAACTACGTCACCGATAACATTCAGTTCTCGCATTTTTTAATTCGGTTATTGTTATGACCATGCGCGTACATCGTGTTTTAAGGTATTACACACAGGTTCTTGAAGAACGGTTACTATTTGTGTGTTTTGTGAGTTATTTCGGTATATGTGGTGGTTTATGTGCATTGTTACCAATATACAATTTACGTCACCTTCCGCGAGTTACACGTATACGTACGAATGTAAGCGTATGTTTACAGTATGAAATGAGTCCGAAAGTTCAGAACGGTGAATGTGTAGATAAGTGGCGATTTCTGTCGTGTGTAATGATTGAGCATTAGTAGTGGGAACGAATTTTTATTTCGTGAGAACGAATTGTTATATCGTGGGAACGAATTGTTAATTCGAGGGAACGAATTATTAAATTGAGGGAACGAATTGTTATTTCGTAGGAACGTATTAATAAAAAAAAAGAATTGTACGTCCCCTGCGGGGCTCCGTAAAATACACTGACTAATAATTACACAGGCAGGTGTATTCTGGGTTGGCTATATGATACGAATCTATAGTCTGTTTCACGAAAGCTGCCCAAATTTTACGGCCATATAAACAATTCAAAAACCATATTGTTTTCGATAATATTAAATTAAAGGAAAAATTAAGAATGAACCTTCTTTTTATTTCGTGAAATTTGGTCAAATATTGATTTTATTGCGAAAAAACAATTTCCCCATGTTAAATCCCCATAGACATCTTCACGGAGTGAAGATGTTTATGGGGATTTAACATGGGGAAATTTGTTTGAATTTCAGAAATACTGGACCGATTTTTAAAATTTAACTTTTGTTTTCTTAGTTAGATCATTTCCAAGCTATCTAGTCAGGTTTCGGAGTCAATTTCCAAAAATATTCGTTTTTTGACTCCTCCCACACTTCTTTACCTCTTTTTCTCCCATGTTAAATTCCCATAGAGAAATCAATGTTTATAGTAGTGGCTATGAGTGGCTGTGACTGGAGAAATGGGGCTTATGTGATTTGTGGCCAGTGTAGCCCCTGATTAAATAGCACACTCCTGTAGCCTGAACACAAATCTATATTGCTTGTTAGAAGCATGCCAGGTGTTTAATTGATGAATGACTAACGGTGTAGACCCTGATCACACTGTGTACATGTACATGCTGATCTGGATCTACACTGGTCGCAAAACTCATAAGCCCAGTCTCCAGTGACGGCCATATATACGATACAAAGTATACAATGTACATGTGTATTATGTTCGCATGTCTGTCACCCAGTGCTTGAACGAACATTTACAAATATATTTTGTCCCACAACATTTAGTGGCATAGGCCCTTTGTGGTGTGTACCACAAAATTCTATGTTTTTTTAAATCTTGCTCAATTTTATTTGATTAATACAAATTACGTGTACTTTAATTGCCTATATTGTGAGTGTTAAACTTGAACTCCCAAAATCAGAGGAGACACACTTTTATCCCGCCAATACAGTGCGTATGTGCCGTGAAACACGGTGCCGTGAAACATTTTTGATATCCTGTCAATACGACCTAATCACTGCGTATGAATATGTGCGGTGGCTGGGGTTATTTCTATTGCATTTTAAAGCTATTTGTAGGTGTTGATGGGATAAATAGAATAGTAGGTTAGTGCTGTGAATGGGAAAAATATCTGGCGCGGCACGGAAACGGGATGTGCTCGGCAGAGCCTTGCCCATCCCGTGTCCTAAGCCTTGTCATATATATACGTACATGTATTATAATCACGGCACTAACATACTATTCTCTATGTTTTCGACCATTCTTTAAATATGACATTTTTCGGACAAACATAGATATTCATTTACCATTACTGGACGTGTTAATTGCCATTATTATACTTTTTATATCAAACGTGAATTGCCACTTTTGATATCAGGAGCGATAACTGAGTTTCCTTGACATGTTAACGGAAACAAATATTTATTCTCTATATTTATTTTTTGATGTGCAATGGTCAAACTTTATAATATGTCCATATTAAAAACATATTATTCAGGTGACGAATTTAATTGATACAAATATTTTGTTTATATCCCGCCTCATTTGCATACCAAAATAGCTTGATACAATCGCGCGTCTCTATGACAAGTAAATACAATAGTGCGAACTGATTATATCTGTATCGCAGGCCCTCGTAAGTTTTAGAACAGGTGGAAACAGTTGCACAATTATACACGTCTTTAATCCCTATACAACACAGTTTTTGACTAATCAATGGGACCCAATATTTAAACAAAATTGACAACAAGTCAAACCAGACGGTTTCTCACACCATGTTAACTTTGCATTTTAAGAAAACATATTTGAACAGCGAAGTGTTTACTTTGACAATGGTTCGACAAATATTACTGTATACTACGATTGCTTCAATAAGTGTATGTTAATAAAAACGGAATACTTGTGACAACATAGTTGAATCCCCGCCTGCCGTGAGGCCCGTTTCACTAAACTTCGTACGACTAAAATGTTTCTTCGTAAGTGCAAATTTAGGATGGTCTAGAAATTTCAATTGATGGATTTATATGTAAATCCAATAATTGTTTACAAGAAAACATTGTTAGTATGAAATTTACAGACTATCATAATTTTGCCAGTGCAATTACGAACATTTTAGTCGTAATCAGTTTAGTGAAACGGCCTTCTGCACTTTGTTCGGGACGTTAAAGGTACATGCCCACTCAGTAGGCGCAAAATGTTCTTTATATGAATTAAATAAGTGTATAATGTGTCGCTAATCCACCAGTTCTAAAAATTACGAATGCCCGCTATACATATATAATCATTTAGTAATATTTATTTTACTGATAGTGACTCGCGGTGGTATCAGGCTATTTTCATATGCAAATGAGGCATGATATTTTTTTAATTATTTATACTATTTAAATGTGTCACCTGAAAAAAAAAAGTACTTTCGACAGATTATAAAGTATTATCATTGCACATCAAAAAATAAACACAGATAATAAATAGCAATGTCCGTTACGGTTATTGCCCCTGATATCAGTGTGGACATTACGGCTGATATAAAATGTATAATAATGCCAATCAATACGTGGGGTAATAGTGAATGAATGTAAATTTTGCCAGAAAATGTCTCAGATGATGTATGTGATATAAATAACAGTGTGTGCCCACTGAGTGGGCATGTACCTTTAACACAGTGGTACCTCGCTAAATTGGACACCCTGTGAGATTTGTATTATATTTTGGACTTTAAAGTGACTGTGTCTCAGATGATCTCTTAGATATCCAATATGCGTTTCTTTCGCTCCATGCCCAGTAAATCACATATACAAATCAATTGTATCATTTTGTCTCATCACATTCCAATAAAAGTATGCATTTTATCCCATCAACACAGTGCGTATGTGCCGTGAAACACGGTGCCGTGAAACATTTTTGATATCCAGTCAATACAATTTTTGCATTTTACAGCCATTTGTAGGTGTTGACGGGATAAATAGAATAGTAGGTTAGTGCCGTGAATGGGAAAACATATCTGGCGCGGCACGGAAACGGGATGTGCTCGGCAGAGCCTCGCCCATCCCGTTT